>CAUYSK010125973.1:0-38714 GCA_963575035.1 Avahi laniger
TTAAAAATATATAGAAAAAATTAGCCGGGCTTGGTGGCGCATGCCTGTAGTCCCAGCTACTTGGGAGGCTGAGGCAGTAGGATCGCTTGAGCCCAGGAGTCTGAGGTTGCTGTGAGCTAGGCTGACGCCACGGCACTCACTGTAGCCAGGGCAACAACATGAGACTCTGTCTCAAAAAAAAAAAAAAAAAAAGAAAATACATCATGACTGAACAGAATTATCCCAGCAATGTAAGTTAAAGTATTTTGTGTAATCCACCATAGTAATAGAAAATAAAATTAAATATTGAAAAATTATACTTCATAAAAATTAACAATTTCTCCACATGACAAGACACAATGAAGGAAAGAAACAGGCAGGCTAAAGACTGGATGCTATGTTTTCCATGGTTACCATGTTTGCTGTAAAAACCATAAGCATAACTAAAGTACAATTCTTTAAAGCCATGGTAGTATTGTTCTGCCTGATTCTCCCACATTCATGTGACTCTACAAGGGGCTTGCCAGCCCAGGCTCATAAATGCTCAGGTCTTCAAACGTAACCTCAGAGATCAAACAGAGCATCTGAAGAATCCTGGAAGCCTGTCTCCTTACAAAAGTCACGAGTAATTGTTGCTTATTCTCTACTGCATGGAATATACAATCTAATCATCTGGCCATACAGAAATGCTAACCTTAACATGGTTTACCCCATCTTCTGTAGCCTCTTGTTATCTTTCATGGATTCCTTTGTTGTGCAGTTGAAGCATCCAGGAGGCTATGTTTTGTACTGCAAGTGCCAGCTATAAGACAAAATAAGCAGCTTCTAAAAATCAGATAACCATTTAACCAACATGTCACATCTTTGTATAATTATTTATTCCCTGGCATTACCCATCACAGAGACATTCGCTGTAGACTAAAGAACGCTGTAGTGTGAGAAAACAATGTCCTGAATAAACAGATACTGATTTTGGGGTCGATGATTTTCACAATGTGGGTGTCATGGTGTTAATCAGCTAAAGGTGAATCTCCACTGCCAGTTGTTGGGGAGAGGCTTGCTTGCCAGTTCAAACTAAAAGAGTAAAAGTTGAACTTTGCTAATGATAGGAGGGTTTCATAGCTTTCTATAACAAAGTGTAGCATGAACATTTTGGCAATGAACCATCTGTAAATATAATGTTTTATGAGCATTATGTAGCATGAAATATGTCTTAGAATCAATACAAGCACATATTCTGAAGAGCTGGAAACCCAATCCTAATACTATATTTTTTCATTCTCAGTCCACTTGTTTGAAGAGTGAAGCAGACAAAGGCCAAACTGGGCCTTTCTGCTTTGAAAGATAGTGGAAAGAAACAGAGAGGGGCTAAGTCACCATGCAGGAAGAATGAAGAGGAAACAAGTGTCTAGTTCTCTGTTCTAACTCTGACTTTTTCTTCATAGCACTCTTATGTATCCACACAAGGTTCAGCAAGGTTTGGTTTTCACATCCAGTGGCCCATGCATCCAGTAATCACATAAGAACCACATCTAGCCGTACCTTGGGAAAGCACAACTAAATATCTAGTACATATGGAAGAAAATCTATGTAGCTACTCATTAAGAATATACTCTATGCCAGGTGGTTATCAGGCATAAATTGACGTAATACTTGCAAAATCCTGAACATGGAGGATCTCTTATTATCCCCATTTTACAGATGAGAAAACTGATGCTCAGAGGGAATAAATGAATGTCCAAGAATATATGGCCAGTAAGGGGTGAACTGTAATCTCATAACCAGGCCTTCCAATTCCATTACTTAAGTCATTGGGGCAGCTGGGCAGCCTTTTACCAGCTTTCTGTAGAAAGGGCAAGAGGCAGTAGAGGGTAGCCCTCAAATATCCAATGAGCAAATGAAAACCTCAAATGTTGACACTCACAAGGGAGGGTAAATAGTTACTCTTTATAAAAATTATGTTTAAATTTCACAGAATGTAATATTACATCTATTTGTAACTTAATACAGTGTATGAAAGTGTTTATAAAAATTATGTTTTATTTTTAGTCCATCACTGGAAACAAAATTTGGACAGAATTTACTTAAACATTATCAAACACTTATTCGACTACTCATAACTTTATGGAACTATATCAAATATATAATCATTAGACACACTGATGTTTCACCTGAGCATGAGATTGATAATTGTGTTTACAATGGAATACATTAATAAATAAATCCATTTGTTAATATTTAAGAACCAACTAAGAATTGCTTGAATTACATATTTTAGGCCAGAAAGTAGTTTTTATGTAATATTGCTCCTTACCAGTATCCATAAGGGAAGACAGAAAGATATATTTCACAGGAAGAACCGCAGTACTATGTAGCTAATAATTCTTACTTCAAGTTATATTTTCAGAATAAGGTAGGGTATACAAAAATAATAAATAAAATCAACATTACCATAATTACTTTTTTGTATATTGGTTTAATATTTTCTCAATCATGCCTCAATCTTCACTTAAAAACCCCATTAATGTCATGCCAACTGCAATGCAACCCTTCCCATACTACCTCCGTTGCTATCACCTCCAACCTTTAGGCAGTCACTATCATGAAGAAAGCCTTCTGTATCTCAGTCATGGTCTTCAGTTATACCCCAACTACCACCATCAGACAAAAGCATACACTGGAGAAAAGAATCCCTATTCAATAAATGGTGCTGGGAAAATTGGATAGCCACGTGTATTAATAGAAGATTGAAACAGGATCCACACCTCTCATCTATCACAAAAATCAACTCATGGTGGATAACAGACTTAAACCTAAGGCATGAAACCATAAGAATTCTAGGAGAAAATGTTGGAAAAACTCTTACAGACATTGGCCTAGGCAAAGAATTTATGAGGAAGACCCCAAAAGCAATCACAGCACCAACAAAAATGAATAAATGGGACATGATCAAATTAAAAGGCTTCTGCACAGCCTAAGAGACTATTACTAGAGCAAATATACAACCTATAGAATGGGAGAAAATATTTGCATGCTATACATCCAATAAAGGGCTGATAACTAGAATCTATAAAGAATTTAAGCAAATCTGCAAGAAAAAATGAAACAACCCCATTAAAAAGTGGGCAAAGGACATGAATAGAAACTTTTCAAAAGAAGATAGACTAATGGCCAAGAAACATGTGAAAAAATGCTCAGCATCTCTAATCATCAGGGAAATGTAAATCAAAACCACAATGAGATATCACTTAACTCCAGTGAGAATGGGTTTTATTAATATGAAAAAGTCTCAAAAGAACAAATGTTGTCATGGATGCGGAGAGACAGGAACACTCATACACTGCTGGTGGGACTGCAAACTAGTACAACCTCTGTGGAAAGTAATATGGAGATACCTCAAAGAACTAAAAGTAGAACTACCATTTGATCCAGCAATTCCACCACTCAGTATCTACCCAAAGGAAAAAAAGACAGTCTATAAAAAAGACATCTGCAGTCGAATGTTTATAGCAGCACAATTCACAATTTCAAAGATGTGAAAACAGCCAAGTGCCCATCAATCCATAAGTGGATTAATAAAATGTGGTGTGTGTATACCATGGAGTACTACTCAATCACACACACACAAAAATGGTGACCTATTGTATTATCCTGAATGAGGCTGGAGCCCATTCTTCTAAGTGAAATATCACAAGAATGGAAAAATAAGCACCACATGTACTCACCATTAAATTGGTACTAACTAATCAACACTAATGTGTACATGTGGGAAGTAACATTCTTAGGGTGTCGGGCAGGTAGGAGGGTGAGGAGGGGATGTGGTGCATGCTGTCTGGGGATGGGCATGCTTGCTAGGTGGAACAAAGGCAATTTATATAACCAGAGAGTTTGTACTCTTGTAATACTCTGAAATAAAAAATAAAAATAAAAAAGCACTACCATCATCATTTGGGAATTCAACACGGCTTGGAGGCCCCCAGCCAACTTCCTGACCTCACAAGCCCTTCCTCAGAGCTAATGAACCCTGTCTGCACTGTCATCATTAGAAACTGCTCCTCTCTGAAATCACTGACACAAACACCTCACACTGACCATACCTTCTGTCCTTCCAACTCTCTATGGAATTTCTCCTCTTCGATGTCTCACAAACGACTTCAACTAAAAATGTCTGAAATTGAGAGGAGCCAGAAGCATGCTCATGGATTTAAACTGTTTAATAGCATGTGCTGATGGCAGTAGTCTGGGGCTCCTTTGGCTGGGAGCAGTTTGGAGTTCAGTAAAGCTGCGTGGACTCCCTTCAGGCTCCGGGACCCAGGCTATAACAGTTCTTTCTGGATCAAAATAGTTCATCAATCTGAGAGTTGGTGTAATACTTACAGAGGTGGCTGAGCTGTGGATTGTTGTCCACTGCTGTCTCCAAACATTCTGGGATTATGTGCAACTTGCAGTTGTTGTGGGCATTGTTGCCCATCAGCTCCAGGATGTTGACCCCTAATTTTTCAAGAATGACAGTAAGTAAAACTAGGGTGGACAAGCTCAAGTGCTGTGAAGAGTGATTCTGCTGCAAGAGGTGGTCCACACAGCTCATGGGGAACTGCTGCTCACTTTTTTTTAATACACATACATTTCAATATTTAATTTCTGTGCCCTCGTTAGAGTGACTGTATTATCATGATCATTATTTTAATTATTATTATATTTTTTGGAGACAGGATCTTACTTTGTTGCCCAGGCATGAGTGCAGTGGCATCATCATAGCTCACAGCAACCTCAAACTCCTGGGTTCAAGTGATCCTCCTGCCTTAGCCTCCTGAGTAGCTGGGACTACAGGTATATGCCACCAATTGTGGATAATTTTTCTATTATTTGTAGAGACATGGTCTCTCTGTGTTGCTCAGGCTGGTCTTAAACTCCTGACCTCAAGCAATTCTCCTGCCTCAGCCTCCCAAAGGGCAGGGATTATAGGTGTGAGCCACCACACCTGGCCTATTTTAATTTTTGGATTAATGATTCATATTCATGTTGAAATAAAAATTTTAAAAATACACATTTTTAAAGGCAGGTTTATTAGTTTGCTAATACTTTGCTGTAACAAAGTACCACAAACTGAGTGACTTAACAGAAATTTATTGTCTCACAGTCTGGTGGCAGCAAGTCCAAAATCAAGGTGTGGGCAGGGCTGGTCCTTCTGAGGTCTTTGGGAAAAGAATCTGTTCCAGGCCTCTCTCCTTCTTGTAGGTGACCATCTTGTCTTTTCTATATTTTTTCACATTATCTTCTTTCTATTTATGTCTTTGTATACAAATTTCCCTTTATTGTAAGGATACCAGTCATATTAGATTAGGACCCACCCTGAAGACCTCATTTTATCTCGATTACCTCTGCAAAAAACGCTGTCTTAAAATAAGGTCACATTCTGCAGTACTTGGCAAGAGGACATCAACATATAAATTTTAGAGGAACACAATTCAACCTACAACAGAGTTATAGACATATAATTTAAATAGAGTAAAATTAACTCCTTTTAGGTACACACAAATGTATTTCCCATCAGTGAAGATATAGAATAGTATTATCACTCCAAAATAGTCCTTGAGCCTCTAGGTGGTCAACCCTCCCCAAACCTCATCTGGTAACCACTAATTTATTTTTTGTCCTACGATTTTGCCTTTGTAAGAATATTGTAAAAATGAAATCATACATATATAGCCATTGGAGGCTTCTTTCACTAAGCTAACACTCTTGAGATTCATCCATATAGTTGCATGAATCAGTAAATGGTTTCTTTAATTGCTGAGTGGTATTTCATTGCATGGATATGCCACAATTTATTTATTCATTCATTTATCAGTGGACATTAAGATTATTTTCAGTTTTTTGGCTATTCTAAATAAAGCTTTATAAACATTGGCATTTAAGTCTTTATATGAATATTTTAATTTTTTAGAAATCATCTTGAGTTAGATCTATCAATCATATGGAAAGTATACAATTAATTCTATAAGAAACCACCACACTGTTTTCCAAAATTGTTGCACTGTTTGGCATACTCACCAGCAAGACTTGAATGTACTAATTGTTTTTCATCTTCACCATCAACTTGAATTTTATGTGTCTGTTTTGTTTGTTTATTAATTTTAGGCATTATAGTAGGTTTGTTTTGGTGTTTTATTGTGGCTTTAATTTAAATTTCCCCAATGACTAATAATGCTGAACACTCTTTTTGCGCTTATTTATCAACTGTATTTCTTTTTTTGTGAAGTGTCTGCAAAACTTTCACTCGTTTTTTATTGTGCTGTTTGTCTTATTATTGAGTTGTAAGAGTTCTTTTTATATTCTGTATTAAGTCATTTATCAGATATGTCTTTTGTGAATATATTTCAAAGTTGCTGGCTGTTTTTCATTTCCTTTACAATGTCCTTAAAAGAGAAGATTTTAATTTTGATGAAATCAAAAATATCAAAATTTTTCTTATATGGTTTGTGGTTTTTGTGTCCTATCTAAAAAATATTGTCAAAGATTGTTTTCTATGTTTTCTACTAGAATTTTTTAATTTTGAGGATTGACATTGTGATCTTAAATCAATTTTGATTAATTTTTTATATACTATGTTATAAATATCTCTTGTGAAAAAAAAATCTGTGTTACAAGAGTAAGGTAGGCTTATTATTTGTTTATTTATTTATTTTCTATTTTTGATTATGGATATCCAAATGTTCCAGTAACATTTGTTAAAATTGTTACATCTTCTCATTAAATTTGTGAGTCTTTCTAAAAACACTATTCTGTTCTATTGCTCTGTATGTTTATTGTTACACAAATATCACACTGTTTTAATTAATGTAGCTTAAAAACAAGTCTTAAATAGGGCAGCATGAGATCTCCAGCTCTTTTTTTATCTGAGATGTAATTCACCTACTGTGAAAATCACAATTTTAATGTGGTACGATTCAATTCACAAGATTGTATAACTATTACCATTATCTAATTTCAGAAAATTTCATTACTCCAAAAAGAAACCCTGTACCATTAGCAGTTATTGCTTATCCTTTCTCCCCCAGTTCCTGATCTCTCTGCTCAGTTTTTATGAAACAGAGAAAGTCTGCTTCCTACACCTAGGAAACTATAGGAGCCTCTATAGTTTCTCTTCCCAGACATAGTATTTCTGGGTTTTGCTCCTATTGGCCCAGTTTGATTGTTCAGCTGGTCTGAGCCTCTCAAGACACTCATAATCAGTGCTTATTTCTGCACACTGTAACCCTGTGCTCCAGTGCCTTATTGATTAGGAAGCAGCCTTTATGACATGCTAGACACTGGGATGCCATTGATGTCCCCTGGGCCCTGATGAGGCCTTGGCCTAGAAATGTGTGCATAAGGAAGCTGGTCATCCTAATGACTGGACCACAATGTGATACTAATGCACCCATCAGAATGGCTAATATCACCTAATGTGAATGTGAATTAGAGCAACTAGAATTCTCATATGTTGTTGGTGGAGTGGGAAATGGTATAACCACTTTGGAAAATGTCTGGAAAGTTCTTATAAAAATAAACATACACCTACCCTATGACACAGCCATTCCTTCTCTAGATATTTATTTAATAAAACTAAAAATATATCTATATATACACATAAGTAAGTGCACCAGAAATTTTATAGCACTTTTATTCATAACAGAAAACTGGAAATCACTCAAGTGTTCATCAACAAAAAAGTCGATAGGCAAACCATGGTATGTCCATGAAATGGACAACCATTCAGCAATAAAACAAAATGAACTACTGATATACACAATAACATGGATTAATCTCATAGGCACTATGTTGAGCGAAGCCAAATATGAAAGAGTACACACTGTATATGTACATGAAGCTCTAGAAGAGGGAGAACTCCGATTGCCTCCAAGGTTGAGGAAGGCAAGATTGACTGAGAAGAGACACTAGGGAAATTGCTGGATATGGGTATGATCTATTTTTCAAAATTATACAGTTAAAGTGTGTGCATTTTAATGTATGCAAATTTGATCTATAAAAGCGTTCAAATGTAATAGTCAAGTAATGGGGAGTGGGGGAGATATAGATGAAATAAGAATGATAAAACATCGATAGTTGTTGGGGTTTCATTATATTGTTTTGCTTATTTTATGTAATCTCTATAATAAAAGTAAAAAGAAAGAAAGAAAGAAAGGAAGAAAGAATAAAAGAAAGGAGGCAGCCATTACTAATCCTGCACAGTGTCCTTGTCTAAGAATTCTCTTCAATACATTAGTAATCTCTAATAATCAATCACAGGAGCATGTGAGATAACACATACTTGTTAGAGTATACTCCTGAGTTTGTTAAATGTGCATGTGTACTCACACATACATAGGAAAAAAAAAACTAAAACGACTTAGTCCGACTTATTAAAGTGGTTAGCTTCAGGTGGTAGGATTATGGGTGACTTTTTATCCTCTCTATATTATTCTGCATCTTCCAAATATATAATTATGAATTTGTATTTCTTTAATAATCAGAAAAATTTCCATACAAAAATGTTAAATATCATTTTCATTGAGTTTCTCCTGCATTGTTACTATGGTTTCAGAGATTCAACAGGCTTTACCACATTATCCCTCTTAGGAAAAGGAATGCTGCTAATCGTATTATTTGTTAGGAAAAAAGCTTTTGCCAAGGTATGAGCCTCCAGGGTCACTTTTTTTGTAAAGAAAAAATGTGACACTGCACAGGAGATCTGCTTATTAGACATTGGGCACACACTCTGTAGAACCAAAATAACTTCAGAAATTTCCTGCCAAATTCACAGCTAAACTGTTATGCAAATGTAACTACATCTAAATTAAAAGTGCTGAGATGATACAGCCAACAGACTTTGAAGTATGATTGCTTTTGGTTATGTAGGCAGAAAGGTTGGGATGTTTTAAAGTAAACAAGATGTATCACACTTTATTTTGTTTCCATTTGGTTGGGGATTTATAGTATACAAGAAAGAAAAAAATAATAACTGAAAATAAAATAGAAGGAGGAAGGAAAAAATAGGATTAAGTGTTTGTGGTAAGGGCTAAGCCTTCATAAAACAAAACAAAAAACCTGGACATGAACTTAACTGCAGGTTGAACTCTGTAAGCTTTATGGACTAGATATATAAAAAGGGACGATAGCTTTTGTATTGTATATGTTAAAGTCTCATTATTTAGATTTTGTGTATTTATGTCTTGCTTCCCCAACTCGACTTAAAATATCTAACTTCCAATAGCAGAGAACCTATTGTTTACTTCTGGTACTTGTCACTGGGCTATAAGCTATAAGAGGGCACCCTTTATCTTTTCCCTAGTTATAACCTGAGAACCTAGTTCAGTGCCTGAGACATAGCAGACACTCAATATTCGTTGAATAAGTGAATGGCTATTCTCCACAGCATCTGCTGCTATACCCATAGTAGAAATTCTGTGGCTATGTTTTGAAGTAGTTATCTATTAATTCACTTATTTTTCTCGTGAATATTTATTGAATGTCTACAATGTGCCAGGCATTCATTGCATTGATGGGGACATGGCATCGAGCAACATAACATCCCTGCTCTCATGGCATTTACATTCTAATTAAAAAAAATTACTGTCTGGACAACATAATCGAATATAACTTTTAGTTTTCATTGACGTAAGTGACAATTTTTCCCCATTTTTAATGTTATAATACTAAGAAATCCCTTGGTATTTTGGGTCAACATCTCACTCCTATGGTACTTTGCTTTGGTAGGTGAATATGATTAAAAGCAGTTTAAGGTGACAAGTGTAAGCACACATAATTATTACAATTGAGGGACTTTCCAAGATAACACGTGAAAATTTCTACAGAAATATATAGTTCCTGAAGACTGCATCCTATGAACCAGGAGAGATGGTTTCCAATAGAAACAGAGATTCCTTTTATTAAAAAAGATGAATTGTTACACTATGACTCTCCTCTTTCTAATTTCCTGGCTAGTAGAGATCAATCAATACTCCTTAGACAGCACCCATTTGAGGCTCTGACAAGGGCTATTTTTTGGAGGCCATTCTTTATGCTTCTTATTAATGAAAAGCAGTACTGTAGCATCTATAGCTACTTTTGCTCTGTTTTCTGGCCTTGCTCCGTCTGGTACTGATATTACAAACAGCTGAAATCAGTACATTGTGATATTATGCAAATGTGCTCCGGCAGATTGAGCTAAGAATAGTGTGCATTGGGCTATTTTGCTTTATTTGTTGTATGGATGAATTTGGAATTTTTAAATTAAAGAAATGTATGGACATTTAAAAATATTTCTTTATTAGAAGTGCCTTTTCCTTTGAAGTTTAAATAAACACCAGTCTGTGGATCAACCTTAACCAGGAATTCAGGGAGGAAAACAAAAGAGGGCATTGGGAAAGCAGATATTAGTGTTTCTCATTATGTCCTTTTGGATGAGTTAGAGAAGCATGGGATAGATGCCTAGGAGAGCTTGGTGTATACAGTGCCAGTTGATTTACTGTAGCCAAAAAGGTGTTGATTGGGGCTCACTGCAGTACTGGAGGGAATTTCTTAGTGCCATACTGCAGAGCTGGAAATTTGGGCTAGTCCTTTTGAACAACTTTTTAATGACTTGGGTGAGGACATTCATAGCATGCATATAAAATCTGCCTAGGAAATGAATTTGGTAAGGACAGAAAATATTTTAAGACAGAATCAGGAGCCTTACAGATTTCTCCAAACTAGACTCTTAGTCTGAATCTAAAGAATGAAACTTGATTGATATAAATAAATATAACGTTTTGTATTTGTGCTGAGAAAAAGCCAGTTCTGCAAGCATAGTTTAGGGAAATGCTACCTTATGTTAGGGAAATTCTAAGCCAAATATCAGGGGACATTTTTCTTTTCCAAGTCCTAAATTGATTGACTAATTATTTTTATGAGACAGTTAAGTGAAAGATTTGGAATCAAAAAGAAAGTCAAAAGAGTTTTTCAAAAAAAGGCTCATATTTTTTTTTTTTTTACCAAAGATAATATTAAGGAACAATTAGTGTTTACCTGTAATGGTTTTTCAAGCCTATGTTCGTAATGTTTCTTTCTTTTGTTTTATAAATTGGAAAAATGTAAACCCCACTTCTCTCCACCTTCTTAGGAGAGCCAAGCTCACCTGATTATTGCTTCTATAACCAAGATGATTGACAGTCTTAATGTCTTGCAAGTTTTCATTTCTCATTTGAGACACCAAGAAGTAGGATTCCTCTGTACTTAAAAAATTACAAGATAACCAACATACAAAAAGCAAGATTAAACATTTTTGCAGAGCATCTCCTATTCTGTTCCCTTCCCTTATAAAGCATGCAATGCCTAAATTATTATTTGGGAATAGAATGGCCCAGTACTTGTGATATTGTTCTCTAAGAATATGAATAACAGTTTATTAAGCCTATTACATATAAATAGATACATAAATATATTTTTATATATATGAAAAAATTATATATCTATATAAAAGATCGTCACATGAGAATGATAGAAAGCTCCTGGCTTGGAAGGACAAAATTTTTCACTAATTTCCTAGCACTGTGTTAAAA
Organism: Avahi laniger; assembly: GCA_963575035.1. NCBI lineage: Eukaryota > Metazoa > Chordata > Mammalia > Primates > Indriidae > Avahi > Avahi laniger. Next base: position 11,562 of record CAUYSK010125973.1, read on the forward strand.
AGAGTATATATGAAAGAAAAAAAAAAACACACAGGCTCTTCATTTATTGACAGTAGAAATGGGTAAAGTGTAAAAGTTAGCATCCAAAAAAGCTAGTGTAGTCTTGGTTTTCATTAATCAAAATTGAATGACCAAGGAAAAGAGATAATGGCTCTGCTTTTCATTATACTAGTCAGGACATCCCGTGTACTATGTTGCATTCTGTACACTATATTTTGAGAGAAAGAGAGGGATTGGCAAACAGGAGCATATCCACACATTGCTATTTATAGAGAGGATGAATATCTTGGAAGAGATGTAATATGGGGAACAGATGAAGGAACTGTGGATGTTTGGAGAAGAAAAGGCTAACGAAGGACAAGGTAATTGGCTTCAATTGTCGAAGGCTTTATGGCAAAGGAGAATGGAATCATTTCTGATCTGGACTCTACAGATTGAAAGTAGGACTGAGGAGTTGAAGTTTCAGGGAGGCAAAGTTTGGCTTAATTCAGAAAAGACCCATGTAGCAGAACTCTCCAAAATAGGAATTGACTGTGATAAGGGGCAGAGATGTCCCTATTACTGGAGATACTCAAGCACCTTAAGAATGTGTTTTGTAGAGGTAATCTGAGCATTATACAGGGTTGGAGCAGATTAGTCCTATGGTTTCTTCCAGTCCTAAATTCCAAGCTTGGGCAATGAAGTCTAGTTTTCTTTTTTTTTTTTATTTCAGCATATTATGTGGGTACAAATGTTTAGGTTACGTATATTGCCCTTGCCTTGCCAGTTCTGAACATTGAAATTATTCTTTATTCTTGCCTATCACCTCATAGCTAATTAGTTAACAAGTTCTCTTGGCTCTTCCTTTACAATGTGTCCTGCATTATTTTTGTATTATCATTCTACAGTGACCCGAATATTACAATATTCTTTTAATTAGAAAGATCTATCAAAACTAAAATGCACATTCTTTGTGGAGGATTGTTTACAAAGATGATCACAAAATATTCTTGCATCTGTGTACACACGTCTTTGCAATGTAACTTTGTCCCAACTTCCTTCAAGAGGTGGCTTATTTTCTGACTCCTTGACTCTGGGATGTTATGGGTTTTCTTTGACCAATAGAACATGGCAGAATTGACATTATGTGACTTCCAAGTCTAGGTCTTAAGAAGATTTGCAACTTCTGCTCTCTCTTCCTTGGCTCACAACATTCTTGTGACCTAGAATGGGCTAACCTCCTTGAGGATGAGATACCACATGGAGAGAGACCATGTGGAGAGAAAAAGAGGCTCAGCCATCCCATCTGTAGCAGCTCTCACAGCTATGGTCCCTCATAGGCAAGGAGGGCCATCTAAGGACAGCCAGTCTCCAGCCAAACCACCAACAGACTGAAAATGCATCAGCAGGTCCAAGTGGCATGATATAGAGCAGAGACGAGCCATGCCACCTGAACCCAGCCCAAATTGCCAACCCACAAAATCGTGAACAAATAAATGGCTGTTGTTTTCCAGGGTGGTTTGTTATGCAATGACAGAAACTGATACACACTTTTATCCAGGAAATGTTGCTTATAAAAATAATCCTATGCAAGACACATGTACACATATGTTCACTACAGTGTTTCTAACAAGGATCAACAATTCTTGAAAAAGGAGACTGGTTAAAAAATTATAGCATATCCATGTAATGGAATACTCAGTAGCTCTGAAAAGGAATGAGGCGGTTCTCTGTCTACAAATGTGGAATGATGTCCTAGGTATATTGTTAAGGAAAGAAACAATGTTCAGAACAGTGTGAACAGTTAATGACATGAAAGCAAATAGACAAGGATAAGCATACATGTATATGTTATATGAATATAGAAGCCATCCAGAAGGATGCACAATAAACTACTAACAGTAGTTAGCTCTGAGGAGTTGGGCTGAAAGTTGAGGAGGGGAAGAGGCCTTTATACCATTATTCCTTTAAATCTTTTACTTTGAGTGTATAGTAATTAAAAATATTAATTAAAAATAAATGGAAATAAAAAAAAATACAACCTCTAACTATTCCCTCTACCTGTAGTGTCTAATTCCTGCAGTGCAGGCTGTATAGTATCACCAGGTTAATGTAATTAAAATTGCCTTTTTTTATCAGTTCCTTTCTCTGCTCATAGACTCTCAATAACTCCCCATTGCCTCACAATGGTCTCCAAAGTGAAGTAGGTTCTATTTATATATTTTAGCTCAAAAAGTAAGTAAGGAAAAAAGTCTCTGTTAATATTGAATGTGGAGATATGTGCTGGCACCCTCACTTGGTATTTATATGACCACCTAAGGTATAAGGGAGGCCAGGTGTCCTGAGGAAAGACTAGGGGTTCAACCACACACAGGGGTTTTAGTGATGTCCTTGCTCATCCTTTAACTTTCCACTGATTAAAATGATTTACAGTTTCTGTGAGTCCAGTTAAGTTGATTTGTGGGTTTTTAAAAAATTTAGCCTGAGGCCGGGCGCGGTGTCTCACGCCTGTAACCCTAGCACTCTGGGAGGCCGAGGCGGATGGATCGCTCAAGGTCAGGAGTTCGAGATGAGCCTGAGCAAGAGTGAGACCCTGTCTCTACTAAAAATAGAAAGAAATTATCTGGACAACTAAAAATATATATATAGAAAAAATTAGCCGGGCATGGTGGTGCATGCCTGTAGTCCCAGCTACTCGGGAGGCTGAGGCAGGAGGATCCCTTGAGCCCAGGAGTTTGAAGTTGCTGTGAGCTAGGCTGAAGTCACGGCACTCTAGCCAGGGCAACACAGTGAGACTCTGTCTCAAAAAAAAAAAAAAATTTAGCTTGAAGTAAACAAATCGGGACAAAATTCACAAGTAAATTAAAAATATTCCCTCAAAGACACTCAGCTTTTAGGCTAATACAAATAACAAAAGGACAAATTAATAACAAGTAAATGGTAGATCCGATACATTTTCTACTCCTGGTACAAACTCTTAGTTGGCTACATTACAAGGTGAAAACAATGACTGTCTAATAGATCTGATGAAGACTCCATCAAGAGGAAGAAAAAAAGAAAATTATTAATAACTCCAGAGTTTTAAATGTTTAAAATCATGTAATACTCATTCCAATCCTTTCTCCAAGTTCAGTTAACAGTAATAAAAGTTTTGAAGCCTCTCCTGAGAATTCTTACTTATTACTGTAGCAGATTACAAAATATCACACACCACTTGAAACACACTTGATCATTTGCCATGGTATAATGACTGAAATAATATATGAGAAAATATGATAATGAAATGGAAATGCATTCTTTGTCAAAAAATACTGTTGAAGGATGCGCAGAAATTATTGGGGCAACACAAGAACATGAAGGAATCACAAACTCATTATGCTGAATGAAAGAAGCTAGACACAAGGGTATGTACTGTACAATTCCATGTATATGAAATTCTAGGAAATGCAGACTAAGTTATAGTGACAAATACATTAATGGTTCCCATAAGAGGTGGGGATGGATTATAAAGGGGTTCAAGAGAATTTTTGAGGGTGATGGAAATGTTCTGTGTCTTGACTGTGATGGTGGTTCCATGCTGTATGCAATCAAAACTTGAACATTTTAAATGAATTCACTTTATTGTGTGTAAATCGTATCTACTAATAATTATAAAAAAGACATTTGCACTAGAATGTTTATAGCAGCACAATTCACAACTCCAAAGATGTGGAAACAATCCTAATGCCCATCAATACATGAGGGAATTAATAAAATGTGGTATATATATACCATGCAATTCTACTCAGCCATAAAAATATATGGTGATCTAGCACCTCTTGTATTATCCTAGATAGAGCCAGGGCCCACTCTACTAAGTGAAGTATCATAAGAATGGAAAAACAAGCACCACATGTACTCACCATCAAATTGGTATTTACTTATCAACACTTAATGTGCACATGTAGTAGTAACATTCATTGGGTGTCGGGCAGGTGGGGGGTAGGAGGGGATGGGTATATACACATTTAATGGGTGTGGTGTGCACTGTCTGGCAGATGGACACACTTGAAGCTCTGACTTAGGTGGACAAAAGCAATATATGTAACCTAAACATTTCTACCCCTGCAATATGCTGAAATAAAAATTAAAAAATAGAAAAAATTATAAAATTAAAACAATCCTATAATAAAAAATAATAAATAAATAAATAAAAATTGGAGATGGTGATAAAACATCAAAAAAATAAAATACATTAAATTAAAAGTAAATATTAGAAAATATATTAAATTGAGTACAAGAGAGGGAGACGTGCAAGGTGCTGGAGATACAATGGTGAATTGCAAAATGACCTTGGTCTTTCATGTTGATTATAGGTTATATGGGGAGGTGGCTAGAAATAAAATAATCACAAAGAGTACAGGCTCAACAAAGGACTAGGAAGAAAAGTGGATGTTCTAGGAAGGCCTATAATGAAAGAACTTATCTTAGCTCATGAAGTCAGGGAAGAAAGGTGGAAACTGGTCCAAACAGATGGAGAACTATGAACTTCTATAACCTTTATAAGCTATACCTTTAGATTAGCATATGACACAAACTTATAGGGTAGGAATGTTATGCATAGATATCTTTACTTTCTAGCCAGGCTATAAAATGCTATAGTCTAGAGCCCCTATTGCATTCTTCGTATCCCTCTTCAGTACCTAGAGTATGAGCTCAGACTGTTAATATTTACCAAGTGACTAATTTGCCTGCATGTCAAAGAGAATAGACATCCAGTGTTCTCTTCTAAGGGAACTATGGGAGGAAACAGACAGGATGACTAGAGGTCTGCCCTTATCTCCCCAGTCCCATTCTGAGTCTGTGTGTATCCATGGCTTTTGCTGCTCCTTGCTCTGTCTGTCCCTCAGCCTGCTCTTGAGACGCCCTGTTTGAGGAATTCTTAAAGTATCTCAGCCGAGGCCCTGGTACAGGCATTTTCATTTTAGTTTTAAGTTTTTCACTTCATAAATTTGATCTCTGCCTTAAAACTGTTTCTGCCTTCTAACTCAATCAAACAATTCAGTCATTTTGACAGCCTTGCACATATGGCAAAGTACTCAAGAAATATGTATCAATCAGTGGAAATGTCAACCTCAGCCCATAAAAGGGCTTCCCTCCATTGTCTCAGAGCATGAATTTAGTGTCTATCTGAAACTGAGCTGAAAATAACTCTCCCAAAGTTGTGCTGTGGATGCCATCTTTAAAGAGTCCTCGTTTAACTATTGCCACATATAGCTTTTAACAGCCAGGATTTGGGATTGTAGCAGCAGGTCTACATGTCATTTGTCTTAACATGCTGTTTCAGGCCGCAGTTTGGTCAAGTTTCTCTATTGTGTGAAAATTGGCCATTAGCACAGCTAAAAATAGAGAACTGACTCTTCTACAGATACATGACTTTACAGGTATAGGGATATGAAAAGGCTTGATATCCCAGAACAAAGACAGCATCTCACAGTTTTAAAGAAAGAATTTCCCAGGAAATGCTAGGGATTTTTTTTAATTACAAGTAAGCAGACAAGCCATAGATGGGATTGCCTTCAGCATGGCCCTTGATTAGTTTATAGAGTGCTCATTCAATTAAGAGGCTTTTGGTGGTAGCTCAGCTAACTCAGCCTTGCTCTTTACAAAAAAGAAATTAAGGAAAAGCAATGGAATGCTTTTTGAAACCAATCATTATGTAAATTGTGGTGTGACAGTTATTTCTTATGTAAACAAGGGCAAGAGAACTAAGAAAATGATTGAATTAGCCTGCAAATCATAGTTCTGTACTGAACAGTAGAGTTCTTGTCTCTCAAAATATAGCATTTTTCAGTCCAAAGCATTGTGCTTTAGACAGGGCATGTTCAAAGTTAATATAGAAGGAAACCATAGATCTCCAGAACTTCAAATCAGGAAGCGTTACACTACCAAAACGGCATCAATGAATCATGTTAGGAAGTGTAACACATGCTATGGCAGATTGGCTATTATTCATGTCACTGTGCTGTATTAGTCTTGATATTGGAAAGAAGACATGAAATATAAAGGCAGCTATTTCTGCATGTAAGAAATCAGACTGATGGTGTAATGGGTGGAACTGCAAGTAAAAAATGGTGATAACCAGTTAGCATGAACAAGTAACTCTGCCAGGAGACTTAAAGAGCTGCAGGAAAAATAGGATTTGCTGGGATACCTTTGTGTTTTAGGTTGTCATTTTGTTATCTTCATTGTAAATTGTCAAAGGTTTTCTTCCTTTCAAAATGTTACTTATTATTTGTCCTTATAGTTTCAATAAGGATGATATTCCTTTGCATGACAAATGTTTTTATTTTTATCTTCTTCAGTTCTTAAAATAGCCTTAAGAAATTGGCATCTCTGCTTTATACATGAGGAATAAAAGTCCATAGAAATTAAATAACTTGCCCAGTGTCATGAGCTAGTATGTGGCTGAGCAGAAACTCAAAATTGCACCCTCCTCCAACTCCAAATCATTTGCTGAATTGTTCCCTCCTCACCTCCCGCTACTTTTTAAAGACAACTTTAATCTAATTATCAAAATGCAGTTTCCTGATTCCTGGCTTTTGAAAACTTTTAAAAGCATGTAGATTTGGTTTTGAGTTTATAGAATGGTCAATATTAGATCAGGCAAGGTGTCTGAACTCTGTGTTTGAACAAGCTGAAGCTTGGCATGTTGTACCTGGGCTGTAATCCCAAGGGTGTGGTGCCGGGAACGTGGCCAGTGTTCCCTGCAAAAAATCGGGTCCCTTTGGTAGAGCTGCAAGGGATAAGAAAATAATAGAGAGAAATGGAAAATGGAAAAAATGAAAGAATACACTGAGACAAAGATATAGTTTTATAAGTTTATAAAGATTATAGGCAAAACGGGAGCTCAGGGGGCTCGGACCTCCCCTTGGGTCTCAAAAAGCCCCGAATGAGGTCTTACATGGTAACTTATAGAAAATAGTGAATAATTGTCAGGGGTAACAGATTTACATAACAATAGGTAGTTTCTCTGAAGTTAACAGATTTTCAAAAGGCTTTTACAGAAGGCTTCTACAGATTCTTTAACTAATTCTATTTACGTGAGCAAACGGTTACAAAGTCTTTCAAAGGTTAATTTCTAAATTCTAAGGTAAGTTTATCATTTAAACAGAGGGGTAAAACAGAGATATGTAAGCTCCATGTTTATTAGGTTATAGTGAATGGAGACAGGTAGTCTAGAGTGGTTTAAACAAAAGCTTTGCTTTTAGCCATTCAGGAAACTGTCGTTTCCAGGAAGCTGTTTGTTCCGGAGGGCACTCCATTGTCAGCTCTCAGCCTATAGTTTTTAACAGATTCACTTGTGCTTTACAAAGTGAATCCAATTCTTTAGGTCTGAGAAACATGGCACCTCGTGGGATACAGCCGCTACTGCTTTTCAGAGACACCCTTCTGAGTGTAACAGCATTCGAAATGCAAACCGATACGTTCACATATTCTTTCAGGGCAAAGCTCTGTAAAACTCTTAAGACAAATCCTGTCCCCAAAACACATTTAATACTAATTCATAGAGCAACAAGGTCCCACATTTTCATTTTACATTGTAAGGAAGAGATCTTACGGTTCACAAAATGATTAGTTCATTTGAACATAAATCTTTCTTCATAAGTAGCCTTGGTGTTTAGAGTACAGAAGGAAGCCCTACCAAATAATTTGGAAATAATGGGAACAAGTTTGACCTCTGAAAGTGACATTTTAAATCAAGAGAGAATGGATCGAGGCAAAATTATGTAAAATCAAACCTACAAAGTAGAATTGGTCTCATGAAAGCACAACTTACCTTGGACCTGTATGAATATAATAGATATCCAAAGTAAGACCGTGACAATTATGAATGGATAGATCAGCCAATAGCATTTGAAAGAACTTCACAAAGCCAAAACAAAGTACTGCACACTCACACCTTATGAATTTTTACCAAGTGTACTTCGATTATTCATCTCTATTATGTGTATGAATCAAACTATCTTAGGCTAATTCCACTAAACAGTTTACCTCTGACTTTGATCCCACGTGCATGAGTTTTCCATTGCTATTGTAACAAATTTCCACAAACTAAATGGCTTAAAACAAATTTATCCTTTTATAGTTCTGAAGCTGAGAAGTCTGAAGTGAGACTAAAATCAAGGTGTCAGCAGCAGGGCTGACTTTTTCTGGAGACTCCATGGGGAATCCCACCTTTGCCTCTTCGAGCTTCCGCTGGCTGCCAGCATCCCTTGGCTCATGGACACACCCCTCCAAGCTTTGCTTCTGTTGTCACATTGCTTTCTTCTACTCTGATCTCCTGCCCCTTCTTCTAAGGACCCTCATGATTACAACGGGCCCATCTGGATAATTTAGCTAACCCCTCACCCCCCATCCCAAGATCTTAACTTTGTCACATCTGAATAGTCTCTTTTGATATATAAGGTAACAGGTTCAGGAATGAGGATGTAGACATGTTTGGCAGGCATTATTCAGCCTATTACACCATGCTTACTAAGAAACCTTTCAATTAGATCTTGGCTTCCCCTGTAGACTTTACCATAGAGAAATGAGGAGCTATCCACGGTGGCTTAACTTTTTCAATTCCTACAGATTATATTTCTACACATATACATATATACTCACACAGATTTGCATACAAAATGTTCATAGAAGTTTGATTATAATAGAGAAAAAGTGGAAACAACTTGAAATTCCATCAACAAATGAATGGGAAAACAAATCATGAATTCATGAATTATCAATAAAAATAAATGTTAGTAGGCAATGACAAGGAAAGAATTACTGATAGATGCAACAATTTGATTGAATCTCAAAATCATTATGCAGAGTGAAATTAGCCAGGCAACAGGAGATGAGGAGAGAGAGAGAGAACATACTATATGATTCTACCTATTTAAAGTAGAAAAACTGGTAAAACTAGTTATGCCATTAGAAAACAGGATAGTGGTTATTCTTGAGGAGTGGTAGTGACTAGGGGGTGCAGAGAGGGGGTTCTGTAGTCCTTATAATGTTTTGTATTTTTTAATGTAGGTGCTGGTTATATAGTTGTGTTCAAACAAAGAAAATTTACGAAGCTGAATATTAGTGATCTATGCACATTTCTGTATACATCCAATAGTACAATAAAAAATGTTGAAAGACAGAAATAAATAAAAGAACATGGCTACACACTATTCATTTTCTAGTTCTATGAGCAATTGATAGTAGAATTACTTGTATTTGAATTTCTTGTGCCTTCAGTGATGCTGTAACATAGTCTCAGAGAGTGACATTCTCTATTCCTGAACTGTAGAGCTAACAGACCCCTCATCCTCATCAATGACTAATGGTGCACCTGTATCACCACCAGTGGCAGCCACAGGAACATTATAGACCTATGGCTGCCATCTAATGATAATGAATCACTATTCTGTTCAGAGAATATTTGCTCCAAATTTATTTATTCACACACACACACACATGCATGCATGCATTCACCCCACCACCACAACCACCACCTCTACCATTGCCAAGGAAAAGAATGAAAACCATATTGTGGCTATCAAAAGTAGTATTCTTTGCCATAAGTTTGTCTATGTTCCCCTCTTCTGATCATCATGAAGGAGAATATTATTCTGTCATTATTTTGGGCAGCAATTATGTTTTTGAGTAATCCTAATTGACAAATGCATTTGCAAATTCAGGCCATGTCCAGATGGTCACAATTCTATGAACAAATAGGCAGAGCATTTTACTTCAAATCTGAGACAAATGTTTGCCTTCCCAGATCAAGTTCTAACAAGGCCAGAACCTTCTCTGTTAAAAATTTTATCTCAATTCCAGGAATCCTGTTGGGGGAAAATAGATGGCCTACGTGCGTCCATCACCAAGAAGCTGCTGGAGAACTTGAATTCTCTCTTAAGGAAGACAAACATTTGTCTGGAGACCCCACTGATAGATGTCTGGGCACCTGAAATTATGAAAAAAATGGTGCTAATTATGGATTTTGTATCTATGCTCCTTGAAAATATAACGTTGCAGCTTATCTCATCAAAATGACAAGTATCTTTTTACATCCTTTGAATCTAGGCCAGCCTTGTGACTTGCTAATAGAATATAGAAAAAGTGACATTGTACCAGGTCTGAGCCTCAAGAGGCATTGTGTGCTTCCCCCTGTTTCTCAGAACCCTGCCACCATCATACAAATAAGCTCAGCCTAGCCTCCTGGAGGCAAGTACAACAGCCAAGACTGTTGTACACCAGCCTATAAACAGTATATTCATATATTAATACATATAAGAGAGCGCTGTCATGGGTAGCAAAGTTAATTATCCAACCCACAGCTGATCATAGACATAGAATAGCCCACAGGAGATCAGAATTGTCTAGCTGACCCACATATCCGTGGGCTAAATATATGTGTATTTTTAAGCCATTAAGATTTTGAATGGTTTGTTATGCAAATAGGTAATAGGTAAGTGAAACACAAATAAATGAAGTGATCTGTATTGCCCTGATCAAAGATATAGATCTTTGAGATTAATATTTGGTTCAATTTCCTCATTTTATGAATATAAGTAAAGATAAAACATAAAGGACAAGAACTAAGATTCAGAAGTACTAGCTCTTTTCTTTAGTAGATTTGGCTAAGACATCAAAATTTCTTTAAACAATTCTGTTATAATAACTATATTAATAAGTTAGTATTTAAGCACTTAATACAGAGAGGGGAATATACTAAACATTTTATATGAATCTTTTTCTATAAGCTGAGGAAATGAAGAATGGTTCAGAATCACACATGGAACCAATGTATGAATGTGAATCCTTCTGACACCAGAGCCCTACAGTTACGTTATAGTCTAATGTCTCCCACTATGGTAAAATGCAGAGCTGCAATTTACATGAGGTGAAATTCTAAAGTCACTACACTGAGAAAATAACTGCAACCCAAATTCTCCTTGAAAATGTCTTTGTCCATAAATTATACCACCAGCTGTCAGGAAGTCCACCAGAGTCAGTTTTTCCTCCAATATTGAACAGACAGCTAGAGTTTGGGAGGGAGAGAGGTCAGTGGAATTGTTGATTAATTTTTTTAAATATGAATATAAAATGCATGGCTGCTTAGCATGGTTAGATGTTCACACTATGAGATCTATGAGACCTGAAGCCCACTGAGTGGTCATCATAGTCACCTTTCCCATCTCATTATCCCTTTGACCATAAGCCAGATGACAGATGGAATCACTTGCAATATTAAAATTCTCACTTTCTCTGTTTCTATCTCTTTTCATTGCCAACTGTTTAAATACTTAAATTCACAAAAGTTAAATGTGTCTCTGGTGCAACTCCACTATACTGTTTTGAAGCAATGAATAACATGCCATCACTTCCAGCAGAAATCAAGGGAGTAAGAGCTATGTGGGATGCTGGAAAGGGTGCTGGCTAGGAGTCAGAAACCCCTGGTCCCAGTGCTTGATCTGGCACTCACCTTCCTATGGGACCTGGAGTTACGTCACCTTGCTAGGTGTCAAAATCCATTTGATATCTCTGGAGCTCAGTTCTCTTCCCTGTAAAATTATTTTTGACTCTAAAAAATATGTACTGATTCTCTTATATAAAGAGATATTGCTTCCAAGAAATAAAAATGGGGAGGGGGCGCTAGACTGATGCTAGGCTCCTGTTCCTTGGAGAACAACTGGCCTCCCCGAAGCTCCCCTAGATGCTTCCTGAGACCCACACTTCTGGCACCTGCCCTTGGCTTAACCCTTTTCTCATGAATCCGAAATATGCCCATCCTGAACTCCAATCTTAGCTCCTTCCCCTGTTACCAGTATAAACCTAGACAATTTATCTAAAGCTCTCTCTAATTTCAATTTTCTTATGCTTGCAACAGAACTAATAATACATACCTCATGGTGTTTTTGTGAAATATATAAGATAACATAAGTTAGGCCCAGATATTCCATGACCCTTTGTATCATTTAAATATTCTATAAGCAACAGAAACAGAAAACTACTAACTTAAGGAAAAATAATTAATAAATTGGAATAATACTGGGTGAGCAATAAAAACTGAAGAGAGAGCAAACACACGTTAGGAACACGGGGCCGAGGGAAGATCCTGGCATCCCCACAGTAGGGTAACCATTTCTGCCAGGAGTCCCTGCCCCACTCACCTTCTGTAATCAGGATGTAAACTGCTGAGAGGGATAACCCATTGGCCTAGTGTGGATCCTGTAACTATATCTATGATCAGAAGGAAAAAGCCCTGCGATTAGAAACCCCATTTGAGCCACATGGAGTAAGAGGCGGGGCACTCCCTAAAGGATGGAAATGGTGTTACTAGAACAAGAGAGGGGATGCAGGGCAGACAGAAACCTGATTCCATGCCCAGTCCTGCAAGTTGTTGCCAATGTCACCCTAATGCTAGATCCTTCTAAAAAGTCATTGGCGTAAAGGAAAAAAAAAGACAAGGCTTGTCTAGTGATACTACTCTTTTAGTGGTGTCCTTGCCCAGACCTTTCCTGCTAACCTTTTGTGGTTCCAGGCTGGGTTTGCCATTGAAAGCCTGTCAACCTTAGGGGGCAAAGCTCTTTATGCAGGTGAGCTGAGCCATAAAATATCATCTATCCAGTGGGTAGGCCTAGGTGCCCCAAACATATGATTTTGGGGTTTTGTCACCTATAGAAACATACAAACTCCACATAACTGATAAATCAGTACATTCAAAAAGTGTGATCTTCACCCAGAGACAACCCAGCTCAGAAATCAAAGCAAAGCTGCAACCCAGCCTCTCCCCAAAAGCTGTGAACTCCCTCCCTCAGTGAGCTCAGCATGCTATTGGAACAGCTGTTACTGGCTTGCCCTGGTCCTCTGAGATCTCCATGACATCAGGTTAGACAGTAGCATCAGCACTATATTTAGGCATCAGGGAAATAGAAAAATGAGGGGGATTCAGGCCAAACAGACCAAGATGAACAGTATATTCTGTCCTTTTGTTCTCATTTTTCTTAGCAAAACAAGAGGATGCTCGGTCTGCGTATTTAGACTCAAGATCTGAAATCCTAATGTGAACTTCCTGGACAATGTCTTATGATTCGTTTAATCTCTCAGTGGCCTTTCTCTACCCAGTACACTACAGCTGGATGAAGATTCACACCTGCACTCCACAAGTAGGGAAATATAATTCAGTCTAATTCAGTTTTCAGTATAACATAACCACTAAGAGTCAGGATTCCTGGATTCTAATCTAACTGTCAACCACTAGCTAACTTGAGGAAGGTTGCTTCCTTTCTGCAGGTCTTCATTTTCTCACCTCTTGAGTGGAGATGCTAAATAGCATGTTTTCTAAGGTCCCTACTACATTAAGATAAGGTGTTATAAACATTCAAGATAGGGAAAATAATGTTTCACATGTCTTCCACCTACAGGTTAAAGTAGTGCAGTTTCATCACAGTATCCAAAATCCAATTCAACATGCATGCTCTAACTCCCACTTTCTACATAATCAACTGCCATCCCCTTAAGAAGCTTCTACTCTCCATATAGGGCCCTAATTTACCCCTAAGAAGAGGCTAGAGAATCTCTGTATTTCTTTGTTCTCCCTAATAGCACATCCAGGAAAATTGAGTTGCTGCTATTATCATGGACTTGGCAATTACATGACAAGAGAGATCGAGGTATGTGTCCTACCTATGCCAACAGCTACATGGGGCAATAGGAAGGAAGAGGTTGTCAGTGAAACCTGGCATGTGTCCCAGCAGCAGCCACTGGCGAGAAGGGCGTAAGGATGTTCCCTCGCCTGAACCTGTGGAAAGATAAGGATGGCAGGTACACAGCAAGTACAGTCCTGTGCTTTGAACTGGATGATCGGGCCAAAAGACACATACACAGAGCATTGTTTCCAAGTGTTTCCAACACTTTACATTTTTAAAGAACCAAGGTCACAGTTGTTGAATTCCATTTGCAAAGCACCTCACACAGTGGAATTTGGCACTGATGTAAATTTTTTTCTGAATTCTTTGACATACGTTTTTCTGCTATTAAAGGTAACATAGCCTTAATATATTATAGAAAACTAGGAAAACATAGAAAAAAATTATAAGACAAAAGTCCTTCACAATTCCATAAGACAAAATAGCTATTATTGTGGAAGATTGGTTTCAAAGATAATCATGGCCACCCCCTCCATCCTGCGTGCCCTTTTGCAATGTCACTTTTTCACTTCCCACATCTACAGGTGGAGTTTGATTTCCTTCGCCTTGAATCTGGGCTGACAGTGAAGCCTACTTTGCCAATACAATGTGGTAGAAGTGACATTGTACAAGCAATGATGCTAGGCTTAAGAGGACTTAGAGGTGTTGTTTTTGCCCACTTAGAACCCCAAGTCTCTATGAAAATACAGAAAGTCACAAGAAACAAACAGAAGATATAAAGAACAACAAAATAGAAGTTTTAGAACTAAAACATGCAATAAATGAAATTTTAAAACCCAATGAGACAAGGCACAGCGGCTCACACCTGTAATCCTAGCACTCTGGGAGACGGAGGCGGGAGGATCGCTTAAGGTCAGGAGTTGGAGACCAGCCTGAGCAAGAGCCAGTACCCTATCTCTACAAAAAAAATAGAAAAAAATAGCCAGGCATGCTGGTGCATACCTGTATTCCCAGCTAATCAGGAGATTGAGGTAGGAAAATTGCTTGAGCCCAGAAGTTTGAGGTCACAGTGAGCTGTGATCGTGCCACTGCAGTCTAGCCCAGGCAACAGATAGAGACTCTGTCTGAAAAGAACAAACAAAAAAAACCCGACCAAACAAAAATTAACCAATGAATGGGCTCTACAGCAGAATAAAAAGGGCAGAGGGAAGAATCGGTGAGGGTGAAAATTAAACCATGGAAATTACCCAATCTGACAACAGAGAAAACATACTAAAATAACAAATAAATACACAGAGTCCCAGGGACACGTGGAACTATAACAAAAAAGCTAACATTTGTGTCACTGAAGTCCAGAAAAAGAGGAGAAAGAAAGTAAAGCTAAAAAAGTATTCAAAGAAATTATAATTGAAATTTCTCCAAATTTGTCAAAAATCATAAATCTATAGATATGAGAAGCTGCGAGAAACCAAAACAAGATAAACCCAAAAAACCTTCATCGAGACATATCATGGTTAAACTTCTGAAAACTAAAGATAAAGAAAAAAATCTTGAAGGCAGCCAGAGAGGAATGATGTTTCCCCCTATTGCCTACAGGGAAAAAAACTATTTGAATGAGGCAGATTTCCCATCAGAATTTATGAAGGCCAGAAAAAAGTGGCACGACATTTTCCGAGTGCTGCAAGGCAGGAACTCTCAATGCAGAATTCTATAACCAGCAAAAGTATCCTTCGGGAATGAAGGGAAGTTCAAGATATTCTCAGATGAATAGTAGCTAAAAGAATTTGTCACCAGCAGACCTACTATGAAAGGATGGTGAAAGGAAATTCTCTAAACAGAAAGAAACAATAAAAGAAGGAATCTTAGAACATCAAGAAGGAAGGAAGAACACAAAAAGATTAAAAATGTGGCTAAATACAATAAACTTTATTTCTACTCTTAAGTTTTCTAAATTACATTTGATGGCTGAAGCAAAAATTATAACAATGTCTAATATCCTTCTCAATGTATATACAGGAGATATTTAAAACAATTATAGTGGGGGAGAGTAAAGGGATGTAAAAGGAAATAAGATTTCTACACTTCCCTAATACAGACACATGTTGACACCAGTAGACTGATAAGTTACGTATATATATATATATAAAATGTAATACCTAAAGCAATCACTGGAAGAATTACACAAAAAAGATACACTCAGAAACACTACAGGTAGATCAAAATTAAATGTGACCCACAGGGAGGCAAGCAAAAAGAGAACAGGAAAGGGAAAAGAGAGAACAAACAGAAAACAAAATTTCTTGAAAAACACAACTATCGGGGCTTCCAAGCATTCAGAGGCGCACAGTGGTTAAAACCCATACTCTGGAGTCAGCCTGCCTGGGTTGGCCCCGTCACATTGGGTGAGTTGTCTAACCTCCTTGTGCCTTAGTTACTCTATCTTTAAATCGGAGATAACAATATTCACTTCACAGGATTGTGATGAGATTTTAATAAGTTAATATTTACTTACAACAGTGCCTGTCACATGGTAAATAATATATGCATATTTTCCAATTAAATAATTAAATTGATTTCCCAACTAGAGGCAGGAAGACATTCAATTGTTCCTGGCAGATACAGCTGCTCTCCTTTTCTAGGCAGGATAAACTTTATGGACTTTTCTATAAGAGGTAGTTTTGACATAGAACTTAAATAACTAGAATAGCTGGAGTTTTCACCCTATTTGTTTTGCCAGCACACAAAATAGAGAGTGGAAGTCTTTATGGCACATTATGTAAAGATGCCCTAACTGTTCATGACTTTATACATCACTATAAACTCACTAGAGCAGCACGGTATGTTGGTTAGCAGCATGGACTTTGAAGTTAGATCACCTGGATTCAAATCCAGTTTTATTATTAGCTGTGCAACCCTGGGCAGGCTGCTTGACCTCTTCATGCTTCCATTTCTTCATCCATACAAAGAGGGAAATAATAGTATCTACCCAACAGGGGCGTTATAAGGATGCAATGAGTTAATCCACCTAATGTACTCAGAGGAGTGCCTGCCATTAAACCAAATAGAAAGGCCAGGTAAAGTCCCCTTCATGATGGCCTAAATTCATCCTGATAAATTCATCCTAAATTCATGCAGATAAGAAAATGATTATGAGCTTCAGTGCAAAATGCTGAAGAAAAAAGGGAAAATCCCTCCCTATTTCATTATTTAGCAGTGTTAGCTGCCAAGAGTATTGTAATAGAGCTATCGGTTATGTGTCACCATTATCTGTAGCCTGCTGAATTGCCTTTCCAATAAATCGTCTCTTAAAGATGAGTGAAAATTCACAAGCAATCTTGCCTAAAGAATGTTTTTCTCATCTGAGCCGATTCTAGCTTCATGCCCATATGGGAGCTTAGCACATTTATTTGATGACAAACAGATTGGCCTGTGCAATAGGGAAATCTGAAAGGCTCAGTGTGTGATTTGAAATCTTTGCAATTCTTGGTCAAAAGGAACTCCATGACTAAAGGGGTTTATTCTTAGATTCCTTGTGGCTGTAAATCAAAATACAAGATCATGCTTTAGGAGATATTGTTTGTTGTGTTTTTAAATGGAGTTTAAAATAAACTGTTAAGATCTCTCTTAAACTCTGGGCTTAGAGTAGATTCTATTTTGGGATATTATTACTCAGTATGTAAATAAACTGTACCAAGATAAACTACATGATACCATAATTCCTCACTACTAAAGAATAGCAGCTGGTTGCTGCAAAAATTTCAGCTTCCTATCTTTAGTTTCTCCTCTCATTTATAATGGCTGATTTCACTCTGGAATCCAGACATGGAACAAACTATAAAAACCATGAATTAATCTATCCATTTTATTCAACCTTGCAGCAGGATATTCAAGACCCAAGAGAATTATTCTATTATGGTCAGATTTTATGCATCATAGAAAATAGAGAAGATGTTTGGAACTGATACATCTTTCCTCAACTCATACCTAATTAATTGACGATATATCTCAGATTTCCTACTGCAGTTTCAATATTAAATATTCTGTCCTATTCTTAGTATAAACCATCAAAATATCCTGGAAACTCTGACAGCAGAGGATTCTTATTGCATCTTTTCAGTCATTCTATAATCCTGAAGAGCCATGTGCCCTAATTTAAGGTATGAAAAATATTAGGACCATGAGCCCAGGCAGCTCCTCTTGTTCATAACTGCTGAGTATGGTCTGCCCATTCCTGGGGCTCCAAGTTTGGGTCTGGATTCCATCACTTGGGGAATTTGATCAGTGTTCCAGTGAATGCCTTGGAAGACAGGCCTCAAGGTTTCTTAAGAATTTCTGCTCTAGTGTGCTTTGGAAGCCTCACAGATTTAAATGAGAATTTCGTGCAAAAAGACTCTGCTAGAGAAGTAAAGACTGTTCCAGCGGAGGACTATTTGCATGTCAAACCATGTCCTCATACAGAATAAATTCAAGAATTCAAGGGAGCAAAGCCAAGGTAAATGAACTAGGAAACCAAAGAGGCACCCCAGCCTCTATAGCTTTAACGGTGTGAACTCTAGAGTCTAGTGATAAATTACATTCATTGCATGTACCCAAATCCCAGTCAACTCATGGGAAAAACATCAGACAAATCCCAATTGAAGGACATTCAACAAAATACATAACCAAGACTGTTCAAAACTGTCAGAGTCATCAAAACCAAGGAACATCTAAGAAACTGTCATGCCAAGAGGAGCCTAAGAAGATATGACTACTAAATGCAATGTGGTGAATCCTGGAACCAAAAAAGGACATTATGTAAAACTAAAGAAATCTGAATAAAGTGTGGATTTTAGTTAATGAGAATGTATTAATATTGGTTTACTGATTGTAGCAAATGTACCGTACTAATGAAAGATGTTAATAATAAGAGAAACTGGGTGCAGGGGATGTGGGAACTCTACGGTATCTTGATAATTTTTCTGCACATCTGAAACAGCTGCAGAAACTAAAGTTTATTTTTAAAAAGAAAAGATACTATTAATAGCTTGGCTCACAAGGAACTCCCAATGTAATGGGGGAGAAGAACGAGTAATTAGATTAGAAATTATAATGCAGTGCGCTATGTGTAAAATGTGAGGATCCTGCCCAGATCACAAAGGGATTAATGCTATTGTCCAGGGTGGTAAAACAAGGCTTTATGACTGAGGCATTGTCTGAGCCGCAGTTTTCAGGAACGAATCCGGAGGTAGGGAGGGCTGGCCTCCTAAGCTGAAGGAATGCCTACATAAAGACTTGGAAACTGTCGAACTGTTTGCTTTTGTCAGGTCATTAAGTGTTAGTGGGAGAAATGGCAAGACAGAAGACCGAAGAGGAATGAGGAACCGGATCAGCAAGGACCTAGTAACTAGAACAAGGACTAGACCTCTCTTAGCCAGAAGGAAATCCAGCCCTTCAAAGCCATGTTCAAAAGGGGATCTGGGGGCGCAGAACAGCAGGAAAGACTGCTAACAGGCATCTCATTCCCTTTAAATTAAAACACCTGTCCATTCCTCCACTGCCAGAAACGACAGCTGGAACACACTGGACCTGACCTACTTTTGATTCCATTTATCTGTTAATGCCATTGGGCTCAATCTATTGATGGCTAACAGGCTCTTTCTAGAGAAAAAATTATAACTGAAGAAAAAGAACTTAACATTAGTCAGAAGGAAGGAATTTCCTGGAATGGACAGAACAGATATCAAAAGGGCCCAGTCCTTTAGGGTTAGCTTGAGTGACAATTGCTGGCCAGTCTCAGCCAGTGTGCAGTTGACATGAATAAGGACCAAGTCAGAGAGGGCGGGGAAGTGGTAAACACCGGGCTGGGAGGAAGTGCGGAGATGCACTTTTATAATAGGACAGAACTGAGGAGAATGCCCTAGGGATTGGGCTCCAAACTGAGCACAGGCCAGAAGCCCAGAAATAAAAATATAGTTTTCCATCATGCAGAGGTAGAAGCATACTGTCACATTAAGAACAGTAGTGTGGGACACTGGTTCAATTGTGCAGATTTAAATACCAATTTATGAATAAAGGAAAAGCAGAATTTTCCCAGCCGGTACTTTTAGTTGTCACATCATGGGAACAGGAAGGAATGCCAGATGTCCCACAATGCCTGGGACAGTCCATCCAACAAACAATTGTCTTGCATTGCACATGTTCTTTTTAATTTTTCATTGTGATAAAATACAGATAAAATTTACTATCTTAGCTGTTTTTAAATGTACAATTCAGTGGCATTAAGTATATTCACATTGTTGTGCAACCATCACACTATCCATCCACAGAACTCTTTTTATCTTACAAAACTGAAACTCTACACCAATTAACAATAAACAACAACTCATTCTCCCCTCCTCCCAGCCATGGCAGCTACCATTCTACTTTCTGTCTCTATGATTTTGACTACTCTAGGTAACTCACATAAGTAGTATCAATACCATATTTATCTTTCTGTGACTAACTTATGTCACTCAGCATAAAGTCCTGAAAGTTCATCCATGTTGCAGCATATGTCAGAATTTCCATCCTTTATAACTTGAAATGATATTCGATTGTATGTGTATACCACATTTTGCTTTTCCATTTGTCAGCTGATGGATAACTGGGTTGCTTTCATATTGCAGCTATTGTGAATAATGCTGCTAGCCTAATATGTATGTTCATGTCTTAATTTTTAACCAAAAAAGTTTACAAAATAAAGAAAAATTTAAATAGGAAAAAGCTTACAGAATAAGAATGAAAAGAAAGAAAATATTTTTGTATAGCTGTACAATATGTTTTTGTTATAAGCTAAGTATTATTGCAAAAAAGTTAAAAAATTAAAAAAATTAAAAAGTTTATAAAGTAAAAAGTTTAAAGTAAGCTAAGGTTAATTTCTTATTGGAGAAAAAAATATTTTCATGCAAATTTAATGTAGCTTCAGTGTACAGTGTCTATAAAGTTTGCAGCAGTGTACAGTAATGGTCTAGTCTTTCGCTCTCACTCACCACTCACCCACTGACTCACACAAAGCTACTTCTGGTCCTGCAAGCTCCATTCATGGTAACACCCACACCACGTTCAGATCATCAATATCACTGACCTCCACCTCCACATCTTGTCCCACTGGAAGGTTTTCAGGGGCAATAACGTGTATGGAGCCGTCATCTCCAGTGTGTTATCATACCTTCCAGAAGGCCTGTTCTCCTTCTCCTTCTCCTTCTCCTGCTTCTTTCTTTTTCAAGAAAACACCAGCAAGTAAAGAAGGCTTTCTTCTGTAAGGCATGATAACAATACTTTTTGAAGAACCTGCCTGAGGCAATTTTTTTATAAGTGGAAGGAGTACACTCTAAAACAATGATTTAAAATATATAGCACAGTAAATACTAAGCAATAGGAATTTTTCAGCTCCATTATAATGTTATGGGACCACTATTGCATACGTGGTCTGTCATTGACTCAAACATCATTATGCGGCACAGACTGTATTTAATTTATATACATATACATATATATGTACACATGCATAAAATTACTAGCTGTTTGTATACAAAAGTACACAAAAGTTAAAACTGTGTATCAAATCAAACATTCTGGATCATATGACTGAATATGAAATGAATATAAAATACCCAGGAGAACAAATTTCAAAAGAAGACACTGAGATCTGCAATAACAACATATCAAACAAAAGTCCTATTTTTCCCATACCTGATCTCATGTTTGTAGAATTCTCATTCCCACCAATGGTAAAAAAAAATACTTAAATTTAGCATTTTAATGTAATTTAGTCTCAAGTTCTAAAAAGCCTCCTTTAGTGTAACAATTTAGTTTGAATAGATAGTCAATTCAAAATCCAAACTCCTTCTCAGAGCAGTGTTGCCGCCTTTTCCCACTTTCAACGTTCTCCGCATTCCCTACTTATTCACAGGATAGTATCTGACTAGCACAGAAGTTTACCACGTTCCCACTCTGCTAGGACTGGACCATCTGGTCTACCTGCTTCCCTTACCTCATAGACCTACAATGCAAGTGTAGTTGGTGCAGACAAGCTCTTAGGCACCCTCTACTGGTGTCTGCAGAGAGCCATCTAATCTGGGTATTTGGGGATGTAATGTTGGTCCCTGCTCCTAAAGCTTCTAAATATAGTGGTCAAAAGAGTTGAAGAAATAAATGCCTGAGAAAGCACCAAAGAGACTGACTTATTCACCATTCCAACTAATCCCATGATGTCAAAACCATTTCTACGTAGATAATGTGTTTTATCTCCAGTCCAGACTACTCCTTGACCATATGCAGCCAACCACTACTTCACACCTATATTATGGTGTCTGCCTGTAAGGCACTCTGAACTGAGTATATTCTACTAAATTCATAGTCTTAACACCCCCTCCCCGCCAAATCTGGCCTTCTTTCAGTATTCCTTAAATCAATAAATTAATCTACCATCCACCCAGCTACACTAACTGGAAATTTAGAGTTCATCCTAAAAAGCTCCTCTCCCTCAGCCTCTCTATATACTCAATCATCAGATCTCATTGCTTTGACCTCCTAAATACATCACAAATCTGCCCTCATCTGTCTGTTTTCACTGCCACCATTGTAGCCCAAGCCACTGTTGTTTCTCTCATCTGGACCTCTTCAACCACATCCAACTGGTTTACCTATATCCATCAAGACCTTTTTCTAATTCATTCTTTCCACTTCAGCCAGAGAGGTGTTTGCTAAGTGCTAAGTAAACACAATGCCAACAATGTACACACGCACACACACCTTACCTCTTAAAAGTCTTAGATCGCTTCTTGTTACTCTAAGGTAAAGACCAAAATCTTCATGTTTCTCAGAGTCCTGCATCATCTGGTCCCCACTTGCCTCTGCAGCCTCCCCTCACATCCTCTCCTTCACCCTTCGAGCTCCAGTGACACTGGTCTGATTGCAGTCTCTTAATCTGAAAGACATCCTCCTGACACAGGGCCTTGGCATGTGCTAGTTTCTCTGTTTTGAAGGCTGCTTTCCATGCTTAATTCTCATTTGCCTGGCTAACAGAAACTCTTCCTTCTGACCTCACTGTTTCACCATTTCCTTGGGAAGCCTTTTCTAATCTTGCTAACAATGTAAATTCCTCTTATTGCATGTTCTTCTCAGTTTTAAGTTTAAATGTGTTATGTGATTTTTTGATTAATGGATATCTTTCTCACCACATTATAAACTTAATGAGAGCAGGAACTATGTCTGTTTGGCTCACCACTTTATGTGTGGCACTCAGAGCAGTGCATGGCATGTAGTAAGGTGATATATATATTTTTTTCATTGAATACATAACTGAATGAATATACTCCATGCATAAGTCATTGGGTGATTATACCCCAAAAAGTGCAGGTATAGATACTTGTGGTAGTAACTCTCAATGAAAGAAATGATTTCAGATTAGGGAGTTTGAATCCAGTCTCTACCACCTATTAGCCAGGAAGACTTAAGATAATCATTTAAACCATCAGCAGCCAGCATTGTAATAATAAAAATACCTGTTTTCAACCACAAAGCTACAAATAAACTGTCCAGTGTTACATAAATGGAAGGCATTATGATTTAATAGCAAAGTTTAAAAGCTTTTCTCTGTAAAAGCCACAAAAAAATATGTAAAACATGAATAATGCTGGGAAAAAAATTCTTACAATTTCCCCCAAAAACATCAATTTTATATTAGCTAATGTATTTGTCAGGGTTCTTCAGACAGACAAACCAACAGAATATATACAGAGAGAGACATGAGAGGGGATTTATTAGGGGAATTGACTCTCAAAATTACAGAGGCTGTGCACTCTCATTGTAGGCCATCTGTAAGCTGAAGAACCAGGGACTCCAGGGACATGGCTCAGTTCAAGTCCGAAGGCATCAGAACAAGGGAAGTCAGTGGTGTAACTTTCAGTCTGAGGCCAAAGCCCAAGAAACTATACAGTCACTGGTACAAGTCCCAGGGTCCAAAGGCCAGAGAACCTTGAGTTCTGATGTCCCAGGGCAGGAGAAAAAGAGTGTCTCAGTTTTAGAATAGAGAGAGCGCGAGCGCAAACTCACCTTTCCGCTGCCTTTTTGTTCTATCTGGGCTCCCAACTGATTGGATGGTGCCCACCCACATTGGATGAGAGCAGATCTTGCTTACTCAGGTCACTAATTTAAACGCTAGTCTCTTCCAAAAACACCCTCACAGACACACCCAGAAATAATGCTTTACCAGCTTGCTGGGTATCCCTTAATCCAGTCAAGTTGACGTCTACAATTAACCATCACAAGTCCAACTTGCCACCCATGTGCATCTTCTTAAACCATGATTAATCCCCAAAGAAAGACAATAAAAAGGTGATAGTTCCATCTAACATAATACAACTATCTTGTGTACAACCAAAAATGCACTCATCCCTTCCCCAGAAGAGGAGGTAAAGTCCTTGAGAAATGTTTCTTCTCCTGATATCCTATAACTTAAATACTATGATATAAAATTGACAATACTTAAATACTAACATAAACTCTGTACATCTTGTGTTACATGATAAAGGAATAAAAAAGGAATAAAAACACAGATATTTACTTAATGTATATATACATACACATGAACATTTTAATAAAATGGGTAAATACTTATGGCAATATGGTCCTCATTTCTGTATCTGGTCATGTGGTCATAGCCAATATTTATAACAGCCTTCTGCTACCCATTCTGCATTCCCTTAGCAAGCACCACAGCTATTAGTGGTTTTTTACCTGGCAGAGTGACACAAACCAGATATAAATCCACATGTTTACAGATAACACATTTTTAACAAAGACACCAACAACATACAATGGGAAAAGGATAATCTCTTCAATAAATGGGGCTGAGAAAACTGGATAATCATATGCAGAAGAATGAAACTAGACCCTTATCTCTCACCATATCCAAAAATCAAATCACAATGAATTAAAGACTTAAATCCAAGGCGTGAAACTGTGAAACTACTAAAAGAAAACATTGGAGAAATGATCCAGGATGTTGTTCTGAGCAAAGGCTTTTTGTCCTAGGAAACCAAAGCAAAAATAGACAACTGGGATTACGTCACGCTAAAAAGCTTCTGCACAGCAAAGGAAACAATCAACAAAGTGAAGTAACAACCTAGAGAATGGAAGAAAACATTTACAACCAATCCATTTGACAAGGAATTAATAATCAGAATATATAAGGAGCCAAACAACTCAATAGCAAAGAACCCAAATAATTTGATTTAAAAATGCACCAAAGATCTAAATAGACATTTCTCAAAAGGGGTCATACAAATGGCCAACAAATACATGAAAAAATGCTCAACATCACTATCATCAAGGAAATGCAAATCAAAACAACAATTAGATATCCTCTCACCCCAGTTAGAATAGCAATTATCAAAAAGACAAAAAAAAAAATCAAGTGCTGGAAAAGATGCAGAGAAAAGGGAACTCTTATACACTATTCGTGAGAATGTAAATTAGTACAGCCATTGTGGAAAACAGTATGGAGGCTTCTCAAAAAACTAAAAATAGAAGTACCATATGATCCATCAATCTCACTACTGAGTATTTACTCAAAGGAAAGGAAATCAATGTATCGAAGAGATACCTGCACACTCATGTTTATTGCAGCTTTATTCACAATAGCCAAGATACGGAATCAACCTAAATGTCCACCAACACATTAATGGATAATACCAAACCTGCTAAAATTAGTCTAATATTACAAAGGGGAAGAGAAAAAGAAAAAGAAAACCTTTCACTAGATGTAAGCTCCATAAGAACAGGGATATTTATGATTAAATCCCTTATTCTTAGTGCCCAGACTAGTACATGGCATAAAGCAGGTGCCCAATAAACATTTTTTGAATGAATAATAGACCCATTTCTCCTCACAAATGTAGATGCCAAAACTAAAAATAAATTTTATCAAATAGAATCTGAAAACATATCAATAGATGCTGAGAAGACACTCAATATCCTAATATCATACGTTTTAATTAAAATCAGATATTTCAGAAATAATGATACGTAACACCAATATTATTTATTACTATCATGGAGGGTCTAGCAATTCAGTAAGACCAAAAACAATTAAAATAATTAATATAAACATTGTTCCTGAACCTAGACAACCCAGTTATCTTAGAGAACTTTCCACAGGAATCATTGAGTGATAAAAATCAAAATGCACTCAAATGCACACAATATCTAATTTTCTAAAACAATGTCACACACACAAAAATAATATGCATAATAAATAGAAAAAGAGGTAGATACTTAAGCATGGAAAGATATATAAAAGGCATCATTTTGAATTATCGTGTGGTAGTAAAGGGAGAAGAACAGGATGCAGAAGCCAGGCAAAATCCAAAAACAAAAAAATAATATATATTTTACATATATATGCAAAATTATGTGTATCTGCATATATAAAACATATATGTAAAGAAACTAATTTTAATTTTATTAATAAAATAGTTTTTAAAAGATTTATTTATTTTCAAAGAATTGTGTTGCTCCAAAGAAAGGTAGAGAATGAAATAATTAAAAGGTCATCCTTGCTGACTCCAACTCCAGATGGAGAGAGACAGTTTGAGAGCCCCATCTTCTTTCAGGGCACTGCCTCTAGTGCCTCGGCCTACTTAGCTACACAATCTTTCTCTGCAGCTCTCTACAGGGAGTGTCCTCCAACTGCCTAGTAATTTATTAGCGGTAAGAGAATCACCAGACTAAACACAGGTGTATGCTGCTTGATTACATTTCCCCACCACTGGGCCCCATCCAATAGCTGGCTTCACTCCATGAAGTTGTTGCTCATTCAAGTAACTGAGTGATTACAATGTTTAATTGTTTCTCTAAGCTTCTTCCAATCCCACTGCAGCATAATTATGAAAGTAGGAGTCAGTGAGACTATCTTGCTGTTCTTGGTTTAGATATCTTCTGAAAAACTTCTTTTGTTGTTTTATTTTAAAATATGTGTACCCTATGCTTAGTTTAGAAATAAAAGAGACTATCCTGAAGAGCTTTCATTCTAAAGCACCATCTCTCCCTGCATTCATTTGACTGTGGCATTTGTAAAAAGAGTAGCTCATTGAATACATTCAGATGAGCCCTAGTTTAGTAAGATCGAAATGATACATTTAATCTTATATTTTTCTTTTAAATTTTGGGTATGAAATATTTTAACACAAGAAGTGAATTTTTATTCTTTATCACATATCTTCTGACTATTAGGTACAGTTGTGATTCTGGTACAGTACCAAGATTACTCTTATATTTTGTTTTCACTGGCATTATTTTAAAAATCCTAGTTCTCACAAGTCCATGAGAGCAAAATCCAGTAGCACACACATTTTATATCTTTTTTTTTAATTTTTGAGACAGAGTCTCACTGTGTTCCCCAGGCTAGAGTGCCATGGCTTCAGCCTAGCTCACAGCAACCTCGAACTCCTGGGCTCAAGTGATCCTACTACCTCAGGCCCCCGAGTAG
>CAUYSK010125975.1:0-21498 GCA_963575035.1 Avahi laniger
CATCTGTCCACCCAGCTGATCCTTCCTGGGATCAACTCCCAATTCAGTCGCTTGCCACACGGGGTCCGGAGGCCAGAGAAAGGAAGCAGGGCTTTGCGGCTGGAAGGTGTGCGGTCCGCTGGCACAGGAATGGCGACGTGGAGAAGACACAGGGAACTGCATGTCTGCTGCGAGGCACACGATGGAAGCAGTGTCCTGTGCCCAGGAATCTGGATTTTGAATGCGCCCTCCTGCCCCGGAGGGATTCCAGCGTCAGCCAGCAGTGGAGCCCCTGCCACGCCCACGCTGCCAAAGCCAGAGCTTGGACTTCAGGGAGCCGCAAAGTCATCTGGGGGCACGTTAAGAGGCTGGGATCTGGCCCCCACCAGAGAGCGGGGCCAGGCCGGTGTGCGGGGGGCCCAGGAAGGAGCACATACCCGAGCATCCCGGCTGGCTCTGTGCTACAGGGCGCAGGGACCGCACCTCAGAAAACGCTGGGCTAGCAGAGTGGACAGTTCCACTGGACAGACGTCACCCTCTAAAGAAAACATGTGCTTGTGTTCCTGATGGTGGCCAAAGATTATACCTGTAACCTCCCCTTGGTGGGCCAGAAGAGAGGAAGGAGAAATGCCGCTTGTGTGAGTTTGGGCTGCCGTGGGAAAGCACCACCAATGTCGTGGCTTAAAACAACCATTTGTTGTGGATAAGCTGCCGCCCCTCTGCAGGTCAGAATCTCAGTGGGGATCCTGGCTCTCGGTCTCACGAGACCGAAGTCAAAATATCGGCAGAGCTGAGACCTCTCCTGGGCTCCCTCTGATGCTGGGTGGATCCGGTTCCCGTGTCTGTAGAACAGGGGTCCGCGCTCCCTCCTGGCTGTGAGCGGGGCCGGGCCTTTGCTCCCCGAGGCTTCTGTGTTCCTTCCCACGCCTTCCCTGTGCCCCTCCGCAAAGGCGAGTCCAGTCTGCCTCACAGATCAATCTCTGACTTCTCCTTCTGCCACAGCTCTCATTTCAGCCAGAGAAGGTTCTCTGCTTTCGAGAGCTCATGGGATCACATGGGGCCCAGCTGGAAAGTCCAGATAATCCCCATTTTAACATCCCTAACCTTAATCACATCAGCACAGTCCCTTTTGTCAAGTAACATGACAAATTCTCAGGTTCCAAGGATTAGGGCATGGACACCTTTGAAGGCGCATTCTGCCTACAACAATGCCACATCACAGACAAAAGCCAATAGGATGTCTGGTGTCTTTCCAGTGACTCTTTGCTTCAGGGACCGTAGGCCTGACATGGAAGGGACAGGAGACACAGGGCTCGAGCCTGCGTGGAACTGAGAGCAAAGATCTTCCCCACAAGAGCAAGGCATGAGAGGAGAAGAGCATTCCTTGTTTTCCTGCTTGGAAGGCTGTCCTGTGAGGATGCTTGACTTGGAGCCTTGGCAGCCATCTTGCCATTCTGAGGCAGTACCAAGCACTGAGGACAGCAGGCCAGAAGGAGCCCCAGAGGAGGTGACTGCTGATATAGTTATGGCTTCTAACCAGTCCTGGAACCATCTCTCTACAGACTTCTTGTTGATGAGATGATCAAATCTCTATTGTTTCAGTTAGGTTTGGATGTGTGTTTTGTTCCTTGCTGATGGAAGCCTTCCTATCAGACATGTGTGATGGCTGTGACAGTCTAGATCATTGTTCAACACATAGTCACTCGCCTTTCTTCACATGTTGGGCAGAACATACCTCCCCAGCTTGCTGATGGTGGGCATGGCCATGTGACTTGCTTTGGCTAATGACGACTGGTGGACGTCCTCGTGTGCTTTGGCCTGGCTCTTGTGGCCCAGTGACCCACCACAAGGAGAATATGCCCAGGATAAGTGGCTGCCCCTTCTGCCTGGGCCCCAGAACAAACACACGTGGGGCTGAGTGAGCCCAACTTGCGTCCTGTGACCAAGGCCGGCCAACCTGCAGCCTGACGCAGAGATTAAACGTGGTATGGCCCAGTCCAGACCAGCTGAGCCACAGTCGACCTATCTTGCTGCTACAGGCCCCTGAGCTTAGCACCGGTGTGTAGTGTCAACAGCTCCCTGGCACAGCGATGAGCGCACGAGAGGTCTGCATCCTCCCCCTTTCCCTGAGATTTCAAAGTTGTGCAGAGGAGTGTGATGGAACCTCCTGGTACTCTGGGAATCCAAGAGCACAGAAACCCTATGCCAAGCACAGAAGAGGATCAGGGAGCCGGCACGCTCCCAGCATACCCCCAAGACACGCAGCGGAGCAGGTGCACAAGAAATGTCTGTCTGGTGTGCCCGGGAGCCTCACAGAATCTCATCAGCTCAGAACTCCCTGCTATCCAAAGAAAGCTTCCCATGGGCTCTCAGGTTCCTCTGCCAGATGTGTCCGAGGCACCTAGCCTCCTGGGAGGCCTTGCTCTCAAGATGCAGAGGGGACGGTGTGGCTGGCGATAACTGAGGACCACTTGGGAGGGAAGAGGGCAGTCTCAGAGGATGCCACGGTTGCCTGGAGAGACCTCAGGCCAGATGCCACTAGCACGCCTGGACTCACTGGGCGCCCCCAGAACTTGAGCAACACTCCAGGGAGAGGGAGCCCGAATCCCTAAAATTCGGTTTCTGTCACCTTGCACAGGGGGCTTGAGAGAGAAATTAACTTCAGTTACGTTTCTTGCTCACCATACACTGTAGACTGAAATTCATGCCCACTACAGACATAGAGAATTTATTCAGTCCCTGGGTAAATCAGGTCAGCCTGCTTCAATTTTGTGTCTCAGTGTCTAAACCAGGGTCAGCAAACTCGGCCCGCAGGCCAAACCCAGCCCACGGTCTTTTTTGTAAATGAAGTTTATTGGAACAGCCACGGCCCTTTGTTTACAGATTGTTCACGGCTACAATGGCAGGATGGAGTAGATGCCACAGCCACAGTCTGGCCCACAGAGCTGAAAATATTTACTCTCTGGTCCTTTGCAAAAAGAGCTTGTTGACCTCTGACTTTCCTACTAGCTCCAAATGCTGAATCCTCCCGTACTCTGCTTCCAGTCTATCAACTAGACCCGTGCAGGAGAATGAGCGCAGCATTCAAGAAACCAAACCCCTAAGTGGGCCAGGGAGCTGTTTCCCACATACCACAGAATTCTCCAGACTCCCCCCTCCAATTAGCCAGCGGGCTGGGCTGGGGGCCCGCCTGGGTCCCACGGTGCTGCACCATGGCCACCGAGATAAATGACTTTTCCTCTTGTTGCTCTCTTGGCCTCCTCCCTATCCCGCCCCTCAACACTTCTTACCATCCTCTCTCACCCGGGTGTTCCTCGGGAAGGGCTGAAAAGAGAGGGAAGTCTCAGGGTTTGAGTTCCACAAGGAAATCTGCTCTGGCCAGACTCCACCCAGCGCCTCGGACGCCGGCAGAAATCCCATGTTTGTCCCTATTAATCACAGGCAGAATCTGCAACTCGAGCCCCATGCACCAGAAATGAGTGGAAAAAGTGCAACCTGACCACAAAAGTATTATTTTATAAATA
The DNA here is from genome assembly GCA_963575035.1 of Avahi laniger. Lineage (NCBI taxonomy): Eukaryota > Metazoa > Chordata > Mammalia > Primates > Indriidae > Avahi > Avahi laniger. The sequence continues at coordinate 3,504 of CAUYSK010125975.1, forward strand.
AGGCCCTTCAGTAGTGGTTAATTGGATACACATTTTGCAAGATTTGGGGAACATTAAAACTATCATGCTCAAATTGACTGGCTGGTTTTACATTACAGCAGTGGCCATTTGCTGCGCAGTGGCAGGCCCCGGGATGAAAACTGTAGCTCAGAGACTTTATTTTTCCGTTATGGATGTTGCTTCTCCACCCCTACCTTTAAAAAAAAGAGCAAGATTGATTTAATGTATGTTTAACAGCTCCATAAATCACTCGACATACCCCGAGATCTCATCAAAATTGTGCCAAAAATGATTTCCACTAAAGCAGATGACCTGTTCCGGAAACTGACTGGGCACACTTTTATTTCCACCATGCTGCGATGAGCTCCTGCTGTGTGCCAGCACACACCTAGCTCCAGAAGGAGTCAAGGGGAGTTGTCTGATCTGTGGCCCTACATCCCAGAGGAAGGGACGATTGCAAGAGCTGGAAGAAGACAGGAAATCTGCAGAGAAAACCGTGGCATACAAGGCGTGCTCCTGTTTGTCTGAGATGGTTTAACACTCACACCTTTCTAGTGGAGACAGAATAAGAAATCCAAGGGCAACTTTGAGTGCCATCTCCTGCTGCGCTTGTGCTCTGCGGGTAGTTTGGGGATGGTGATGGGACCTAGCCATGCCCGCTGCAGAGGGACAATTGGAGAGGGGGTGGCAGGTTGCGGAGGCCAGACTGGAGCAGGCATGCCAGATGACAGCTGGCTGTGTTGAAGGCTCACCAGGGGGAGGCTGAGAGCCTGATCTCCAAATCAGACGGCTGACCTGGACAGCCACACAAGGCCAGGTGTCCCCATCTGCAAGCAGTGTGAGCCAGCACTTACACCGGGGGGAGGGAGCCGAGGGCACTGAGAAGCAGAGCAGCAGAGAAGACGGTGGAGGTGAGCCAGAGAGAAAGCAAGGACCGGATCAAGCAAGAAAGCCACTGTGCGTTTGTGACCAAAGTATCTCCTGAGAGCATCATGTCTTTGTTTCAAAGGCATAACAGTGGTATGGTCCTAGCTGACCATACGGACATATACTGAGAACTCGCTCTGTGCCAGGAATTTCACAGGAATCATTGCCTCACTGATCACTCAAAACGACCCTATGAGGTAGTTAAAATTATTATCCCCAATTCACAGATGAGAAAATCAAGCCTCTCAAGTTTCTCAACTTTCCCATCAAAATGCTTCCGAGATTAAGAAGCTTATAAACTGAGGACTCGAAGGCGTCCCCCAAACTACCTGTCGCAAATGCAAAATTTCTTTGAATTTCTACTTTTCATATTGATTTGTTTTTACATTCTGTTCTATAATATATTTTAGTTTGTTTTAATATTAAAATGATGTTTTTAGTTATCTATCAGTGAGATTCCACAAATTTCCCCCCCAAGAAATCTTCTAATAAAACTTCCCCCCCTCCAAAGGATGAAGCTCATTCCCTTTGGGGCTTTTCCAACTTCACCCACCGACCTGCACCCTGAGGCTCCACAAGTTCTAGTTCTCCCGACCAGAAAGCAGGGCTTGGAAACTGGTGGCTCCAGCCCTCCGTTTCTTGTTTGGCCTGCGTTGTGTTCTTAAGTTTTCACCAGAAAAATCCAGAATTCCAGGCTCTGTTGAAAAATGTCCCACCGTAGCCACGATTGTGTGGCTCTGTGCAGTGGTGGCCCCTCCAGGCTGGGCCCGTGTTCTGCAGTTTGCCACAGTACCCGCCACTCCCTAGTGCCTTATACCTCGCGTGTGTCAGGATACATTTATCTAGACCCCACAGGCATTTGAGTATGTGCTCTTGGCTTGGAGCTATTGGTATTACAGGTACAAAATGCTGAAAAGCCATGAGGTCTTTCCTGGGAAGGCCCCAACCGAAAGAAAGAAAAGTTCATTCACAAACTGCCCCGGCGGAGCCGTGTCAGCGTGAAGGAGAAAAAAGCCCCAGTGATGCTCAATGAAGCCTTTTTATTTTCCACTCTACCTCTGATGCTGTTCAAAGTAATGAATTAGAGAAGCTCATTTCCTTTGGTTGAAAAAAAAAAAAGACCCAGAAAGCAAAAGAAAAAGCCAGTGTTCCATAAAGCGTGGAGGAATGACGCAAGGGTGCCTGGAACCTTCGCGGTGGAGCTGTTAATTGCTTCCTTCCCCGGGACTCTGGTTACCCCCTTTCTCAGGGACTCAGATGCATTTGTCAAAGAAAGTCTCAACCCCCCATAACTCTCCGAAATGATACAATACATCACTTGAAAGTAAGCTAGGATCAACACGTTGTTAACTGTTTGATCTCACAAGTCAGAATTAATGATAGGCATTTTGCACAAAGAGAAAAAAATGAATGTTAAAAGCCTATTTACGTTAACTAAAGACATCCCTGCACCATCGGGGTTGAGTTGGAGGCGATTTCCTGCGGCACAGCTGTTCCACGTTTGTCGGTCTGCGGGTGGGTGGCAGCAACCGGTAATCGGAGCCAGACTGAGGGTGTGGGGAGCTGAAGACATTGGGGGGGTCAGGAATCTTTTAAATAGAAAATCCCAGTGACCCACTAGAAAAAGGGGGTCTGGGTGAGAGTTCAGAGTGAACTCCTTCAGAGCTTTGGGGAGAGCTGGGATCAGTTTCTTCATCTGAAAACTGGACTTCATTCATTCTGAAAATGCTTAGAAAGCATGGGCTAGGCACGGGGGACCCAGTGGGGAACATAAAGGGCCAGATCCCCACCCTCGTGGACCTTACATTCTGGACAAAAAACTTTAACCAATAAGGAAACAGATTAACAAATAAGAAAATTCCAGGTCATGACAGTACTATGAAGAGAACAAGCAGGGTGTGCTGTGCCCAAAAAGGGACCAGAGAGGAGGTCACTTTAGATCAGTGGCTAAGGAGGTAACACTGGACACTGGTGACACCTCTGGGGAGGTGACACTGGAGTTGAGCCCTGAATGAAGTGAGGATGGAGTGAGCCAGACAACACCCGGGCAGAGTGTTCCAGCAGAGGCTGCCACGTGTGCAAAGGCCCTGAGGCAGAGAGGCTTGGGAGTGTTCCAGCTACAGCATGGTGGTCTGTGCGCTGGAACCAAGGGAGGGAGGAGAGCAGTGGGGAAGCCGTAATGTGTAAGGCTCTGGGGCAAAGAATCTAGCTGTTACTCTGAGCACGAAGGTGTCCACTTGGAGATTCTGAGTAGGAGAGTAATGAGATTCGATTTGCATTGCTTAGGCTGGAGAATACACTGTGAGCACCGGCGGTGGGAGCGGAATCAGGAGACCTGGTATAGGGCTATCAGAGATGTCCAGGCTGGGAGAAAGATGAACACATTAACTGCCACACTAGAAAAAAATTTTTTTTTCCTTGGGGCCACAGTGTTTTATTACAAAAATAGAATAAAAACTTCGAAAACAAAATGAGCCTTTCTAATTTAATGAAAAATTTGTTATTTTTTGTTTTCTGTGCCGACAGATATGGTGAAAAAGGTAAAGAGATGTGTGAGTTACATATGCTTCATGAGGCCCCGTCTCAAAACTAGTGTGATTTAAATGCAACTCACGTGGCAGTCAATGTGTTAAATGAGATGAGGCAGACAGCCCAGGGCCAGCACATAGGAAGTCAGGACTGGGGTCGGGGTGAGGCAAGTGACGCATTCACCTCAAGGGCAAGATTTAAGGTGGGGGCAGAGGATGGCCAAAACATTCAGGAATCACGGTCAGTACAGACACAATCTCTATTACTGATTTTTCCTTCTGCTTCAGGCTCCAATATGGCTTGACACGGCGCTGTGACTGATCCTGTCTTTCTTTACAATTCTGATATTTTGTTCAGCATAGAATTTTTGGCATTAATTTTAATTTTTAAATACATTGCATTAAAATATTTATCTGGGTGACTGAATTTTCGGCGCCCCCTTAAATTTTGTGCCTATGCTGCCCCTGCACTAAGCACTCAACACCCTCCAGCAACTGACGTCACTGCTGTCCTTTTTTTGGCCTATGAAACATCATGTAAATGCTTACCTGGCTACCAGAGGAGGCAGGTGCAAAGTGGCTTCTGGGACCTTCCCATGTCCCCAGCTGACCCAGGTTTATGACTGAGGTGGGAATGAGCAAAGCCTTTAGAATCATCTTTGGAGTCTGTGGGTGGCAGGATCCACGATACTGAGCTCAATCCAGGGGAGACTTGCAGGAAGGAACCCGGGACATCTCAGCCGACCTCCTGCCTCAGACTCTGGGAGTCTCAGGTCAAACTCGCCAGGAAGAGCCTCTGATTGGCCAAGCATGTGGTCACATGTCACCCACCAGCCAATCAGCTGTGGCTACCCAGGCAGAGCGGTGAGGCACAAACATGGTTGCCAAGAAGTGCGCCCTCTTGGGTGGAACAGGTTTCCCGGAAGAAAGGTGTGGGTCTGGGGAATGGGCTATCCTCCCGATGTCTGTTCTTACAGCAGTATTCCTGCTTCCAGGGAGCTGGACTTAGGGTTTTGAAAGGCTGGGGAAGTTTGGAAAAAGCCGTATCTGAGGGGTGAACGGGGAAGTTGAAGACGCTCCCTACAACATCCTTAGGGAGTTGCCTTCTTGGGCCGGTAAGGCCCCTTACGCGTTCCTTCCGCCCTCTGACCACGAGGGGGGCTCCCTTGGAGGACCCTTTAATTTCTCAGATTCGTCAAATTTGCTACGCCCGCCCCGACAAATGAGAGATTTTCTAGAGAGAATCAGGGACCCTCAGAGAGGGTCTCAAAGCCAGCTCAGCTGTCCCGTGTGGGGGCCAAGTTTCTAGGCCGCCGCAGCCGTGGGGCGCTAAGGCCCGGCGAGCACGATCACAGCCCCCTGCCGAGGACGGGGCCCGTCGCAAGTCCACGTCCGAGCGGCAGAAACGTAGGGGTGAAGACCAGCGAAGAGGAAGAAACTAGTCTCACTGCAGATGTTCACAAGTCTCTCAGTACTGTTATCAAGTGTCGGTTCAATTAATCAGTCATATCTAGCATTTATAATGTTTTATGTTGTAAAGGATTTTTCACGTATAAGAGTTTATTTCAAAGTTTCACAACGGCTATTCTGAACACCCCTGGTGGCACGTGAGGTGGCTTTAGGGAGAACAGCAACAAACATTTCTTACTTAATGTATTTATATTTAAATGCATTTTTAAGAACAGAGCAAGCACATCAAACACATGACTTAGAGATAATTGCTTAAGTCGAGCCTGAAGTAGGCATCTGAATGAGAAAAAAAAAGAAGGAGTGGAGTTGATTTAAATAAAATGTTAAATATACAGTCATTTTATGAGTAAAGGCAAAAATCGTGAAGGTGAGCGAGTGAAGTTCCAGGAGCGCTTGCCACAAGTTCTGGAGAACCCATCTGATGTGCCGGGTGGCAGATGACGGAACGGAGAAAGCAGCAACAAGTATGTGCCCCAGATCACACGTGTACCCCGCAGAGCCAGGGCAAGCATGCTCGATTTTAAACTCAGTTCAACTCACTTGTTACTGTGAAATGTAATTTTTGAAAACTCACCCCAATGTAGTGCTTCTCAAGACTTCTCTAGAAACATAGAAAATATAATAAAATATAATAATTACTTCTTTATTCTCAGTTTTCCTTCTATAGCAGTGTTTCTCAGCCAGGAGAGATTTTGTTCCCAGGGGCTATTTGGCAACATCTGGAGACATTTTTGGTTGTCACGCTTGGAAGGTGGAGAGGCAGGTACTGGGTGGAGACCAGGGAGGCTGCTAAGGATCCTAAAATACACAGGACAACCCCACGATAAAGAAGTGTTTGGCCCCAAATGTCACTAGTTTACAACCATCGTGACCCATCTCATTCATAAAATCAAATCTCAGACTGAAGGATTAGAAAGCTGTCACCCTGTTGCATTCTTGAAATTTGCCCAGAAATTAACATTTTGTTGGCTAAAAAATAGGAACTATTTTCTCATCAATAGCTGTCATATAATCATATCTCTAATAACAGCTAACATTTATAGAGCCCTCATGTTGTGCCAGATACTGGCCCAACAACTTTGCATGTCATTCTCACAACTACCCCATCAGGTAGGTACAGATGAGGCAGCTGAGCCACAGAGAGGTTAAGCCACTTGCCTGAGGTTGCACAGCCTCTGCTTTGCAGGCAGAATTTGACCCCAGGCAGTCTGGCTCCGGAGCCTGCACTGTTATTCAAAACAGTATGTAGTCTCTGTTGTAAGATTATATATTTTCTGTGGGACACACTTTAATGACTTTCATTATTAAATGGGAAAAAGAATGCCACACATAAGATTTTTATTTTTCCTGACTCGGCCTTCATGAAGAAAGAGGACTCGCCACTGTTTCCGATCATTCCCCTTTACTGCGGTGACTTCCCCTGTAATTTCCCTGTTTGGCCTTAATTTCCTTTCGGTCCTCGAGTGCCACGTAAACCCGGACTGGAAGAGTTCATGCAGAGGGCTTCTGTTCCGCTTCCCAGGCCCAGGGTGGACCGTCGCTTGTTGGCGTGAGGCTTCCGGCTTGTGCTCAGGACCCGTGCGTCTCAGCGTTTGCCTCCAGGAGCTGAATTCGGCTGGGGCTTCTGGCGTGCCAGGCACCGCGCAAATGCTTTGCGGGCATCGCTGCGTCTCAGGCCCAGCTCTTTGGGGTACGTACTGTTTGCTTTTGTTTTTTATTGAGGTAAAATTCATACAACAAGATTCACCACTTTAACTGTTTTAAAATGTACAATTTAGTGCCTTTTAGTGCATGCACAAGGCTATGCAACTATTTAATTCCAGAACATTTTATCACCCCAAGAAAAAATCTCATATCCGTTAAGAAGTTACTCCCCTTCCCCGCTCCCTCTGTCCCTGACAACCGCTAATCTGCTTCCTATCTCTATGGATTTGCCTGCTCTAGACATTTTCTATAAATGGAATCGTACCGTATGTGGCCTTTCGCATCTGGCTTCTTTCATGTCGCACGATTATTTTCAAGGCTCCGCCATGCTGCAGCAGGGACCAGTGCTTCTCTTACTTTTACGGCTGAATAATATTCCACTGCGTGGAGAGACCACATTGTGTTTATCCCTCCGTCAGTCGAACGTCCGGGTTGTTTCCGCCTGCCGGTGATTGTGCATGGTGCTGCTGTGAACCCTTGCGTACGCGTTTTTGTTGGAACGCCTGCTTTTACTTCTCTTGGATATATAGTTAGGAGTGATAGGCTAGGTCATATGGTAACTCTTTGCGAGATATGGTTTTATGCCCGCTTTACAGATGAGAAATCTGAGTCAAAGTGTAACTTGCCCGAGATCACTCAGTGGTGAATGTCAGGGCTGGCATCTGAACCCAGCGATGGGGCCAAACCACCAGCCTCCCCTGTCTGGATAAGGAGGCTTGGGAGAAGTTGGAGATGGAGCTCATGGCACCGGCCCTCGTTTATTTACTTTAACTTTTATAATTTCTTGGTTTAATTTTATTTTGTTATAAAAGCAACTTGTGCTCCTTGCAACATGCCAAATGATGTTTAAAGCAAGTATATAAAAAACACACACGGTTAAAGGTCCACATGCTGCAAGCAGCTCTTACTTCTGAGGCTGTTTTTATCCTCAGTGGACGCAGCGATGGCACAGAGCTCCGACAGAGCGACGCTCAAGGTCGAACCGCTGTAACCTTGGGAAGGAGAGCCTGCCCAGCCGCGGTCGAGGGCTGTGCTGTTCCCAGGCAGGAGTGATGCGACTCCAAGGGCCCGAGCAGAGCCATCCTGGGAAGCTTTTGTTCTCTCCGCAGCCACCGAGGCTTGGCCGACAGAACTGGCGACCCTGAGCCGATAGCATCAGCTTTTAGGTTAGGGCAACGCTGTCCGGCCTACGTTCGACGCTCAGGAAAACAGCCATTTTCCTCTCTCATTTTTCAGCTGAAGAAACTGAGGCTCTGACAGGGGGACTCACTTGCCGATAGCAAGAAAGGGGCTGATCTGGGGCTCCAATCCAGTTCTTTCTGACCTCGAGTCCAGAGAGGTTTATTACTCCACGCTTTTATCCCCATTGTCACATTTGATTCACGGCAATCCTGGGTAGGTACTTTCCTGGTCCTGATTTTGTAGGTAAGGAAACCGAGGCTCAGAGCCAGGCAGTGATCTAACTGGGGTCACTTGGCTAAAGCTGGAGCCAGGCTCGAACTCAGATATCCGGTCGAAGACTCTCTCTACTATAAGAGAGCATCCTCTGGCAGTTTAGATGTTTAGTAAATGCATTCTTTTTTTTGGCTTTTCATCCCCATATTAAAAGCTTCTAGGCTTCCACCTTGATTAGCTCGATGGGCTTTGGTACCACACAGACAGGCCTCAGTTCAATCCAGCTCTGGGTAAGTTGCTTACTAAGAAGTCGAACTAAAGAAATTAAGGTGTTTCTATTCCGTGGATAAAGGATGAAGAAACAACCAACTTGTCTGAAGAGCTTACTTCACGCCAGAAACAGGGCAAAGTGCTTTCTATGTATTAACTAATTTCTCACAACAACCCTTTGACCTACGTACAATTTTCATTCCCATGTCATCAATGTGGGCACTGAGGCACAGGGAGGTTAAATAACTTGCCTGAGGTCACACAGCTGCCAATTGCCAAGGCTGGCATTTGTAAGTAAGCAGCTGGGCTCCAGAGCCTGTACTCTCAACTACCGCGGCTTAGGATGGCTCTGAGGAACCACACCCACCAGCACGGCACAATCTACGAGTTCAGTTTAAAAAGTAGGCCACACATCGACATGGATGCCCCTGTTTATTCTAAATTTGTACTTAATACTACTTTTCTTTGAGTGCTGACTACGTGCTGGGTGCTAAGCATATTGTTTAACTTAATCCTCAAACAGCACTGCAAGTAGGGTACTGCCATGCCACGGGCAATGCAGAACGAAAGACTCAGCAGGGCTCGGTCCCTGGGCTACCGTCCCGCAGCCCTCGGATAGGGGCTGGGACTGAGACACGCGGCCCCCAGACTGCACGCACGGGAGTGTACTTACTGGCCACACGACACGGTCCACTTGCGGGAGCTTCACCCTGGGTTCCATGAAATGGCGAGAGGGGCCCTGACTGTGACTGTGACCCGTGTCCGGCCTAGAGGCTCGCTCCACCCCGCCGGCCCACTGCTTTTGCAGGCGCTTTTCAAAGTATTTACAGCGCACAGTTGGAGCCCGAGCTTGGCAGTCCCCATGGGGTGGGCGCTGCCCCTTTAGTCGCTGCCCCAGGGGAGGGGCTGGGGGATGGGCAGCACCCAGAGGGCTCAGAGCAACTTTGCCAACTCCCAGCTTTCCCTGCAGCCACAGCGAAGACCAGCCCTGTCCTCCTGCCTGGAGAGGGGGCGGGTGCCAGGGTTCCCCGCATCCCCGAGAAGCTGCCTCCAAGACCTGACTCCCACCCCCGCTCCAAATGGGAAGACAGGATCGGAAGATGTTGGGATCACGAGCAGCTGTGGAGAAGCGGCAGGAGGGACACCGTGGGGACAGCTCAGATGCCCGCCCCTCCATGTGCAGGCCAGATGCAGGGCAGGGGGCAGGAACCACATCAAAGCGGCCAGCACCAGGCCAGAGTGGGAGGGGGCTGGCCAAGTGTACCGCAGGGTCCAGGGCCAGCAGGGGACAGCCAGGACAGTGGGGGATAGCTGGGTAGTGGCCCGGGCAGGCCCAGGTCCAAGGTGACACTGAGAACTTGGGAGAACTCCAGCATCTCCGAGCCTGAGGGGCTGGGCCAGCCTGGCCGCAGCAGGGCCCCAGAGCCACCATCACAAGCAAGGGAGAGAAAGCCACCGCGCCACGCCGAGGGTAGAAACACAGGCTCTGCACCCGGAGGGCCTGGGCTCAAATCCCAGCTTGACCAATCAGCAGGATATTTAGCCTCCCTGGGCCTCAGTTTCCCCGTCTATAAAATGGGAGCAATAGTGCAGGGCTATTGAGCGGCTGGAATGTGTTTGGCACAACGCGTGGCACATGGCAAGTGCTCCATAAATGTTATTCAAGTGCCAGGAGCAGCCCTCGGCTGTGATGGACAAAGTGGGTGGGTAAGTAAATATCTCAGCCCCTGCGCTGCCCTGCAGGGTTAGTCCTGCGCGGTCCCCCAGCGTCGCCAGCAGAATGGCGGCTCAGCTCCCGAAACTATGGTCTGCCCTGGACACGCCCTGGTTGGCCTCCTCCTCTCCCTGTTGCGCTGGCCCACTCGCCTGCCTCCCAGACACACTCCTCATCCTCACATTGCAGCCTCAGGACCAGCCTCCCGGGTGGGAGCTCTTGATGCCGCTGCTCAGGCCTCAGTTCAGTGCCCGCTCTGCCTCGCGCACCCGCAACCTTGGGCGAGCGATGCCTTATCTCTGAGCCGCAGTTCCTCATCTGTACAAGGCAGACGACAGTGGCGGCCACCCCCTGGGCTACATGTAAGGACTCAATATGTTCCGTAGGTCAAGTGTCCAGCACAGACCCTGGCCCTCCACAAACGTGAGGAATTCTTATTACAGTGGTCAGACCCAGGGGCAGCTCTGCGGGCGAGAGTGCTGTGCGTCACTCAGGGCTCCATGCTTGCTTTAATGCTCTCCGATCGCTGTCTTGAAATCCTTAATGATTTTTGCATAAAGGGCCTGGCATTTCCATTTTGCATCGGGCCCTAAAATTACGCAGCTGGTCCCAGGGAGAGCTTGTTGGGCCGCAGCTTCTGCATCGGTCGATGAGCGTGGGAACACGGTAACCCTCCCTGCAGGAGTGCCGTGGGACAGAAGAGCATGTGCCTGTGCTAGTGCTTTGCTAATAAAAAGGCAAATAACCCAACGAGAACACTGGCAAAGGGGCTGAGTAGAGACTGCCCCAGGGAAGATGCGCAAGTGGCCAACAGGCACGAGGAAAGATGCTCCCCAGTGTTAGTGTTAGGGACTTGCAAATCAAGTCCCCAACACGACAGCAGTTCCTACGGCTGCAGTGGCTATCATCACAAAAAGACAGGAAGTAGCAAGTGGTGGCAAGGACGTGGAGAAATCAGAACCCTCGTGCAGTGCTGGCAGGCGTGTAAAATGGTGTAGCCACTTTGGAAAACAGTCTAGCAGTTCCTCAAAGAATAGAGTTACCATATGAAACAGTGGTTCTATTCCTAGGTAAACATCAAGAGAAACGAAAACATACGTCCACCCAAAAACCTTGCACACAAATATTCGTAACAGCCCCAAAGCAGAACAGCCTGATGCGCACAGCTGACGAAGGGATGAACCCGGCGCGGCCCGTCCACGTGGGGGAGCGTGGTTGAGCCGTGAGACGGCAGCACTGACGCCGCACGGACGGGCCTGGAAACGCGGTGCCGGCTGCGTGTGAGAGTCCATTCATACGAGACGCCCAGAACTGGAAAGGCCATGGACACAGGAAGTGGATCAGTGGTTGTGGGGCCTTGGGGGGACGTGGGGAGAAATGGGGAATGTCTTAGTTCAGGCCGATCTAACAAAATACCAACGACTGGGAGACATTTATTTCTTACAGTTTTGTAGGCTGAGAAGTCCAAGGTCAGGGTGCCGGCAAGTTCAGGGTCTCGTGGGGGCCCTCGTCTCCCTACATCCTCCCCGAGAAGGCGAGGGGTCTCTCCCGGCCTGGCCGTGAGGGCATTCATCCCACCCCAGCCCCTCCCAAGGGCCCCGCCTCCCAGAGCCGTCACATTGAGGGCAGAATTTCCACACGGGAATGTTAGGGGGACACAGCACTCAGCTGTAACAGGGAGTGGAGCTAATGGATACAGGGTTTCTTTTGGGGGGCAATGAAAATGTTCTAAAAGTGATTGTGGTGCTGGTTGCAGAATTCCGTGAATGTACAAAAATATTGAATGGCACACTTCCAGTGGGTGAGTTGTGGAGTATACGAATTATATCTCAACAAAGCTGCTATATGTAGAGACAGCAGCTTTATAGATATGTTTAAATATATGTATTTTAAACATACACATGCTTATATATAGCAGCATAGACACACACACACACACACACACACACACACACACACGTTTAAACGTGCTTTGCAAGCTCTAAAGTGCCAGACAATGGCTGTTATGGTGATGCTCACAACATGGTGCCCCTGACCACACATGTATGTACACACACTTATGTACACACACATACATACACACATGTGTACACACACACTCTCTCTCTCTCTCATGGTCCCGGCCGCCTGTGTGCCCGGCCTGGGCTGCTCCCCTGTTGCATTCTCTGTGTTTATTCCTCATTCTTGGGAAAACAGATTCGCTGCCAACTCCTGCAGGGAGAGGCCCCGAATAAACACAGCAACCAGGGGAGCCAAGGCTCTGGCCGGGAGTCCTCCTTCCTGCCGCCTGCACCCCCTGCGTTGTGGGGCAGAAACGGGTCAGCAAGAGTCCCCAGTGGGGACATGACGTAGACCCTCCTCAGGGCAGGGTCTGTTTTCTGATTCAGCCAAGAGGCAAAGAGCCTTCTTGCTTTGGTTCAGGGTGCAGACGACAGAGGACTAGGACGGTGGGGTCCAGATGGGAGGCTTCCCAGGGCAGTCAACCCTCAAATAAAGGTGTGTTGACCCCTATAGGATGGTCCCCCCTCAACCTCTCCCCACCCTCTCACTCTCTCTCTTCCCCTCTCCTCCACCTCCAGTGTTTGGGTGGGTCTCTTTCTGACTCCGATTCTCACCCCACAACTGCAAGATGGCAGCTGTGCCTCCAGACATCACACCCAAGTTCCTGGCAGGAAGGAAGGGTAGAAGGAACATTAATCAATGCCTCAAAATATTTTTCCAGATATTTTTGACAGGAGCAAAAGCCTGACGAGTATTTGAATGCTTCTTCTTTTACCTATGAACCCCTCAACCACCACCTCCAAAGAAGATTTTATATTTTACCTACTCAACTTTCTCCTCTCTTTTGTGCTCTACAAACAGCCCAGCCTGTTCCTAGGCTTTTGAGAATACAAGTGGGAGAATTAATGGATAGGGACAGAGGGACTAACTCAGGGCGGAGAGTTTGGAAGGTGTGTCAGTTCTGGTCCTCTGGGCTCCCACCGCGTCTGCTCTACCCCTCCCATATGGAGTGTTTGATTTCTTCTATTCGTTCACGCACATGCCTGTTCATTTACTCCCTTCCTAATGTTAGCGGGAACCGAGCTGTGCTGCGGTTGTCTTGTACTTGCATTCTCCCCCATGAGACCGTGAGCTCTGGGGTCCCTCTGGGCCCGGAGTCCCGCGTGTTGCGTGTTTGTCAGCCATGCAGGGATGGGATGCGGGGACTGTGCCGTGTTGCTTCCCAGGGGAGGGTCCTGGCTGGGAAAAGCTCAGCCAATCAGAAATCTCCGGATCAGAGGGAATGTTAATGACCCGCATGGGGGTTTTCTGGGCTCGGTTGCTCACTGCACAGAAAGCCAAACACCGAGATAACGAGGATTGTCAAGGAAGAAGGGAAATTTATCGTGGAAGACATCAACTGGGAGGGGGAGGGAGTGCGGACGGCCTCCAATCTGCCTCCCTGACTGCTGGATCAGGTGCTTTTCCAGCGGTAAAATGAATAATGCCCAAAGTGAGTGAGCGTCATTACACGCTGGGCAGAGTGAAGGGCACGCCAGTGCAGTGGGGAGTCGCCTGGCTCGTACGTCGCATGATCAAAAATAGCGGATGAGCCCCGCCCGGGCTGGAGATTTTAGTAGCATAATGAGCTGTGGGTTAATATCGGTCATGCTTTTGGTCTTGTGCACAGGTGGGATGCTGGGAGTGGGTTGCTCAGCGGGTCCTTGGGCACGATCTGTGATGGGGTGCCGCTTGTCTCATCTCCTCCGAACAAGCAGGTGGTGCACGGCCTTGCGCTTACCTCGTTGCTGCAAAGAGGCTCCATTGTTTCCCAGGGAGGAACTCAAAAGGGAACAGATCAGTGAAACAGTGCACAGTTCTGGTCAGCAAATCCTGCTGGCCTGGGAACTTGAAACAGAAGAGAACTGCAATAAGGTGTTTCTGTTTAGAGAGATGGGGTGAATGAACGTTCTGTCCACCTTTCACCGTGACCCCTTGAGGTTGGACGTCTTGCTGAGACACTGGGCCTGTCTCTCCACCATGGTCAAGGCCCATGAACTTTATGGGATCTCTGCTTAGCACCTGTGGCTCTTACAAAGCTTGGGGCATCACCTTGAGTGCTGGAGGCAGGTGGCGAGGCTCCCAGGAGATTGGCAGGCTCTGCCCTCGCCCAGGACCTGCTGGGCGAGCCCTCCTGCCCTTGCTGCGGAGCGTGGGTGTGCCGTGCTAGGGAGAGGCAGCTGGCGAATTGAATTTCAATCAATCGTGGTCTCTGCTCTGGTTTGGCTGTGGTTTGCCCCCACCAAAACCCATGCTGGAATTTGGTCCCCGGTGTTGGGAGGTGAGTGGGTTCTTGCTCTGGTTTCATGCCCGCGAGAGTGGGCTGTTAAAGGGTCTGGCTTCCTGGGTTTCTCTTGCGCACTTTCGCTCTCCGATCTCATGGGGTCTTTGCGCAGGCCCGTTCTCCCTCCTTCCAGCACGAGTGCAAGCAGCCTGAGGCCCTCTGCAGACACAGCTGCCCAGTCTTGAGCTTGCCAGCCACTGGAGTCTTGAGTAAACCTCTCTTCTTTATAAATCGCCCGGCTTCAGCTGTTCCGTGATATCAACGCAAATGGACTGGGACGGTCTCGCTTGGCTAAAGGCCCTTCCCTGTGCCTCACACGTCAGGCAGGGCACCTCATGGCAGAGTGTGGATAAGTTCCACTGGCACAGGGTCAGTTAGGTCCCTGAGGAGTATCAAAATAAACATGATAATAATAATAAGAACAATAATATCACCAGGCGTGCACTATTATGTGTACATTATCATAATCTGCTAAGCACATGATATTTATTTTTCTTTTAGTCTTTGCTCAACAGCCCTATGACGTAAGTGCTATAATTGCACACATTTTGCAGATGAGGAAACTGAGGCTCCAGGAGGCCAAATAACCGAATAGCCAATAAGTGGGTGGCCCCGGGACCTAATCGCCAAGGCACAAACAAGATGAGGGGCCCCTCCTCTGCCACACTGCCCTTCCCCCGCCCTCCAGCGACTGCCTTGATCTGGGCGTCCCCTCCCTCTTTGGGTAAATTAGTTTATTCTAATGTGTGCGTGACTGCTAAGCTCAAGAGATCCTAAAGATATTTGCCTTTTTATTTAAAGTGCTAGTTCATCCAAGTGCGTGCTTCATTGGTAGACTGCAGAGAAGCATCAACCAAATAAATAAAAGGGCACCACCCGGCGCTCACCCTCACGGGGCAGACCGGGGGTGCCGAGAAAGGCGGCTGCCTCCCGCCTCCCGCCTCCAGCCGCACGCCCCACTGCAGAAGAGGCGGCGAGAACACCTCCAGCCCTGCCCTTGGCCGTGAGTACGTCCTTCCGGACTCTTCCATGGTGGCTGTTAACCTCCAGCCCTGACGACCAGCCTGCTCTCTGCACTTCCAGGTCTTGTTTGGACTGGAACAATTCAAAATGCTGGCTTATAATTACAGAGGCTGCGCGGGCGGGGGCTGCGCTGCCAGGAGGCCACTGGGCTTGCACGTCTCTACTGCAGCCAGCAATTTCAGTAATGACAGTCATGCACACCGTTTATCTTTGGGGTTTCCAGAAATACAGGGACTTTTCCAGACACTCACGGGTGTCTGACATGACTGATTCGGTCTGCATCATTTCTGGGGCTGTGCGGGCGCCCGCTCTCCCTGGGCGAGCTGGGGGGCTCTCAGCGGCAGTTCAGGGAACGCCAAATGCAGACGGGTTTAGACAATCGGTGCCGCAAAGGAGACTCAGTCCTGAAGGCTGCCGAAAGAGTCTCCCCTGGACTGAGGGGTTTCCTGGGGTACAGGACTTTCTGTTTTAAAACCAGCGAGTCCTGGGCAAACCAGGTTTATGGGTCACCCTACTCCCCCCAGTTTCTATGGAATTGAACATACAAATTTTTCTTTGTTCTGTCTGGAGATCTTTCTTAAAAGGTAACAATTACATTTTCCAGCAGAAAAGCTGCCCCCTGGGAGACAACAGGAAGCCCAGATAATCAGGCTCTTAATCCCGGGTCCCCTCCCTGGAAGGAGGCGGGAGGACTCTTTGCAGAGAGGCTGACCTGAGAGTCTCCAAAGCCAGCAAGGCTGATGCCAGCATAGTGATGGGCAGGGGACACCACGGAGGAAACAGGACTCGTGAGTGCCAGTCGCCGTGGGGCGTGGGGAGGACGCCCCACCTCCCAGCACACGGGAGGAAGACGATAGCATGCGGGAAGCAAAGACGATGCGGGGGAAGGAAATACGCGTAAGTGAAAACAGAAAACATCGTTAACATCCTCACCGAGATGAAAGATTGAATTCATGGAACAAGAAGAAAATGCTATTAACACAAAGATCCTGCAGAGAAGCGAGAGTGTCTCCTGAACGGCGCTGATGAGTCAACAGAGCAGCCGGGAGAAAGGGTGAAGAAATATCCCCAGACTTAGCATAGAAACGTAGAAAACTAGAAGTAAGAGACAAGAAAATTAGAGGGTCCGTTCTGGAACCCAACTTCGAACTAGTTGGAGTTTCACACAGAGAAAACGGAAAGGAGGGGAAGTTATCATCCCGTTAAAATTTTCCAGAAAACGGGAGACAAAAGGTACTACATGTTTTTGTGGGGAGCAAAGACCCCTGTCCCCATAAAGATTCACTGAAAAATCACTGACATGAGGCAGATCAATTAATAGGAGGAAAACACACAAATTTATTTTAACACATATACACGGGAGCTCTCAGAAGGAAAATTCAAAGATACCGGGGAAATGGTCCATTTTTATGCTCAGGTTCAACCGGGCGGGCAGCTGTGCAGAAAATGGTGCGACCTGGTGCCCACAGGCCGAGTCGCGGAAGCAGCGAGGGTCCGTCTCGACTGCGCTTGTCCTCCGGGGCCGTCACCTCCTGCTGGGCATGGCGCCCCCTCTGGAGTGGGGTCTTGCAGTCAAACAAGGTAGGTCCAATAATTATTTTATGGCCAGTTTTAAATTATTATTTAGAATAATTTTAGGTTTTACGGCTGGCTTTCAGGAAAAGGGTTCTGGAAGAGGGATCCTGGTGTCTGTGGCCTCCGAGAAGAGAGAGACTGAGAGGCAGGAGGGCAAGGGAAGGTCAGAGAGGAACTCTTGCTTCGGAGGCCTTCGTTTTGGGGTACAGCTTTTGAGGCCTGTCATTTTCAAAGACACGGAAGGGGGAAGTTCATATACAAATGAACAGAATTCAGAATAGCCCCGAACTTCTTAACGGCAGCACTGGAAATATCGCAGCTACGAAGAACACGGAGCCAATCCCTGTTAGCCGTCAGACATCTGGAGGAAAATGACTCTCAAACTAGAATTGGGTTAACACAGCGTCAGATAAAATAATGGCACTTTCTTATTTTTAAAAGTTTCAAAAAGTTGCCTCCCACGTATCTCAGCCCAGACATCTCCTGGAGAACTTGCTCTAGTGACACAGCCGTGTGAGCCACCCAAGAGGAAGGCCTGGGGCCCAGGAACGGGCGCCCATCATAGGAGGGAAATGACAGCAAGTTTCGTGGTGGTTGAGGGGAAGTCCCAATTGGTGTGTCAGCCTGGCAGCCACTGGGAGGGAACCAGAGGAGCAACTTAAAAACCAAAACGAAAAGAAAATCGCCCCCTAGATTCCTGGATGTGTTTGTGCTGAGAAAAGTTTCAGAGCTCTTGGGGAAAGACATGATGTTGGATACGAAGAAAATTAAGCAGATTATTTCCCAAAGGCAATTATAAACACCAGGAAAAACAAAAGGTTGCACAAGGAAGGGAATGATGCCATAAATTACGGCATGGTGTAAAGGTAAACAGCATTTATGTGGCTGTAATTATGTAAACACTGAAAATTCACTTAACCAAAAATACGATCGACATGTCAAAAGGACGTGGGAGGAGACGTCTGTGTGTGGAGGCGGCGTAGACTTTTCAATCCTCATTTCCCATAGGAGAGGGCGATGACTGTCGTAGTCTTTCTGGGTTGCTATAACAGAATGCCACAGACT
>CAUYSK010125978.1:0-10578 GCA_963575035.1 Avahi laniger
TAATTCAACTACATAATTCCCAATTAAACATGGCTAGAAAAAGTCCCTCTTGGTGACAGAATGCAAGTAAGTCCATATATACTCCTGACATAGTTTAATTTACCTTGCGTCCATTACCCCATCTTCTTTGGCTTTTCCATAATAAAATCCTGTGCTATTCTATCTTTACCTTACAGCTTCTCTTTGAAGCCACATCAAAGTTTGTAACCTCTTATCCTAGACTGGATCCCAAGACAGGTGCCTCCTAGATGTAGCTGCAGGCAGGTACTTATCTCTTTAATGAGGCACTTACTCATAATTGGTTCAGGTTGAATGTCTACCTTAGCTGTAAAAGAAGCAAAACCTTCTGCTCGCCTTTTACCAAATTTGTGTCTTTTAAAACTGAGACAAAATGAAGAATTTTGTCCTGAATTATTCTTCCAATTCTGTGACTTCTTTTCCAATCTGCCAGAAATTTGATTTTCTTGGACTTTTCTGGGTTGACCGCTTTCTGAATTCACTCCATCTAATGTAGTTGAAATGGAGGCATTTCGTCTCAACAACTGTGTTTAACTGACTTTGGAAAAAAACGTTCCCTGTTTTATTCTGAGCTACATATCTAACTATACAGTAATTTTTGATTTGCTCATTTATGAATAATGTCACCACACAATCTATGAAGCGGTAGATGTATAGGAACACCCAATGTTAACATACGTAGGGGATAGTCATGAAAGAGTTTAATTCCACACTATTCGTTGATTGAAGAAGAGGTTCACTTGTACCAATATGCCAAAACTGGTGAAGAATGATATTTTGTATTTTCCTGTCCTCTCTGAAAATTATAGCACAAGAAATCAATGCAAATAAAAATATGTGGGTAATATTTCTACCACATAAGTCTACAAAGTCCAATACTGTTACTATCCAAACTGCCATTAAAATTCTATTGAGAGATAAGATATCCTCATCTTCTTTTTCAGTCTCTTCTCTAACTCCCTATTTTAAAAAAAAAAATTTAAAATTCATGTTACTATTCCTGAGGGTGATTTTGAATTCTTTTTTCTGATGTGAGTACATTACCGCTTTTGATTAATAACAGAAAATTGTTTTTCGCTAAATTCAACTATGTAAATACATTTTTCCTATGCTATTTTTCTTTCAGTGAAAATGTCTCTCAAAGAAATAGATGATTTTTTATGATGTATAATTAGCATTGCATGTCATTTTAATTTGGGGTTCTAGTAGCAGTGAAGAATTGATCTCATTCATACTTCTCAATCCTGGCCGCACATTAATATTAAAAAACAACCTTAAAAAAAAATACCAGTGTCTTGGGTCAACCCCTAGAGGTCCTGTTTTAATTGTTCTAAGTAAGAGACAAAGCATTGTTTTATATTAAAACTCCCAAGTGATGCTAAGGAGCATCTGGGTTGAGACCCAGCAATGTGTGCTGACCCACAGAGTGTCCCTTAAAAGCAGATGTATGTTTACAAAGTGATTGATTGTCCGCATGAAAATCAAAAGTGTTATGATTAAGTTAACAAATTCAATTTCAAAAGAAAAACTTTTATGAATAAAAACATTTTGATAATTCCTAAAGGACAACATGATTTACAGGCAGTGTGTTTTATAAAAGGGAGAGGAAGAAAGAAAGGAAGGGAGGGAGGGAAAAATTTGAATCAAAATAAAAGTTCATTTATCTAAGGCATATTAAAAATGATAGATTTGGCCATCTTCCTACATGTATGTTCAAAAACGATATAGTTTGTCATGCTTTAGGATGTGTCTTGAGTACCTGAGTTCATTTTCTACACAAGTATTCAACCTACAGTCACTCACTAGGTACATTTTGACTCCCTAAATTGGTATTTTTGTTAGAATAAGAACATTAACTGGTATAAACAATTCCCTAGCATTCTCTTGTGAATTTCATTTGTATGAATTTTAGAGACCGTTTGGGATGTGATTTTTTTTTAACTAATATTGTTTAAAAGTTCTTCTAGATCCATTCCTCAATGAAAAAATAAATTCTTATTAAGTCCCATTTAAAATAAATTTCCTTTCCATAAGCCATCACAATATCTAACTATAAACCTGTGATTGAACATAAAATTATCTCCTTATCATATCTTTGTAATTAAAATTTCAAAGGATAAATTTTGCTTTGATAGTAACCTGAATAGTTTTCTGCCATTTTTGCAAGTGATGATAAGGATAGTAGAAACCTTACTCTGTGTAGGCTGGAGATTAAGGGAAAGAATGCAAATTCTGAAATCAGAAAATGTTCTGAGGTTTCGACTTGCACCATGTCATTGTTGTTTTAGAAATATATTTTTTAGAGTCTAAATAAGATGTCTATATTTGTCTTCTTAAATCAATCGTCCAGAAAATTTTTGAATTGTCTTTATTAGAATGTGTTTATACATATTGATCAATGTAAACTTTATTCACTTAGAAATTGCCTATTTCTGAACTCTATATTGTGAGGATAAAATACTGCACCTTAGTCTGTATAGGCAAAGTTACCATATTATCAAAATGTTCCATTAAACTCTGGAATATGCTATCCATTAGAACTTTCTGCAAGGATGGAAATGGTCTATATCTGTGCTCTCCAACAAGAACACATGTGGCTATTGGGAATTTGAAATGTGACTAATACAACTGAGGAACTGGATTTTAAAATTTGATTTAATTTAAATTTAAATTTTAACAGCCCCACGTGGCTAGCAGCTACCATATTAGATAGTGCAGCTCCAGAAAAAAATATCTGGAAAAGTCAGACAGATTTTATTAACTTAAGTTAACGTTTCTTTAGGCCACAGGAAATTTTGGAAGTTTTGCCTTGCTAAATTTTTGCAAGAATTTAAGCTTATGAATAGATTACTTTCAATGGTTGTCTTCAGTGCCAAAAAGTAAGCCATAATCAGCTGGATAACTAAGCCAGCAAGACCACAGCAGGAAATGATAGGTTGTAGCCTAAATTCTAAGCATGGTGTTCTCACTGCAGAGAGCACCTGGATGCCATACAGTAAAAGCTTTTGCATAAAATTTCCTTCTTAATTTTGCTGATTACCTGGGTCTTTTTTCCCTTTTTTGTTTTCTGACAATCCCCTTTGCCAATCCCTTTGAAGCGCTCACATTTTACTGTCTTCATTTCCTCTTTCTATCTTTACTTCTCTAAATAACATTCCTCACCCATGCATTTTGCTACCACAAAGTGGTGGTGATGTGAACAGTAATGGCCAAGCTCTTGGTAGTACACTTTCTTTCCAAGGCGTTTAATTTCCCCGTCAATGTGCAATCCTCCAAAATGCTCCAGAGTTGTAGTGCTCTGTGCTCTTCTTTGCACTTCACTAAGCTACTGTCATGTCCTGAACTTGAGCAAAATGCCCCTGATGTGACCTCTCCAGACACTGCATAATGACAACTAATTTGTATTCAGGCTGTTTCTGTTACAGAAGTCAGACAGATTGAGCCAATGGAGGAGCTTTTTGTTGTTATTTGTTTCTGCTTCTGTGAATTCAAAATCCCAAAGTCATTTTTTAATATCCATGCTTTCCTTCCTACGATTCTAATCTCATTCTGTCATCATTACTTTTTGTTTTCTACACTGAATTAATTAAATTCCCTTTCAGTCCAAATAACAGATAGTCCCATGTGTCCCCTGAGAAGTAGAGAGCTCTTTCAAGAATATGGAATTCAGCTGTACATTTAACTTGTGACGTCAGTGTGTAATATTTTTGTCTTATTTAAAGCAGCTCTTTGATTTTTTTTCCCATTAAATATCATTTCAATTAGAATTTTTAAAACTCATTTTCATTTCATAACTTCTAAAGAATAACTAAATTGTATTGTTCTTTGGCTCATGTGCTTTGATCACATATACAAATCAAATTCATTTTGGGGTATATCACCAAAACCTTGGTCATCCATATTTATCAAGATAATGCAAGGAAACAGATTTTGTTCATTTTTTTTGCAGAAATTTTATTTTAATGGATGATACTAGATATATTTTGAAGAGAAACTGAATTTCATTATTGATCCTTAAGATGTGCCTCTGTCAATATTAAAGAAAAGAAAGGAATTATCATGCTTATAATATAATATGTTGCCATTATATACCTCAGTCAATAGATTATTTTTCACTGTAGCATTTCCAACTGTTTCTTTTTTCTCCTTTACTTTGTTTCAAGGTGATAAAAAGACCAAACTAATTAAAAAATAAATTGAGTGAGAAGAACTTATTTCCTGGCTAGTTAATGTTCAGTTGCAACACTGAGTAAATTTTTACAGAAGAGAAATAAATCGTTACAAGTAGGTCTTGTAATGGAAACACTGAAATTTCTTACGTAAAAGTACTCCAATGAAACTATTGTAAATGTGTGACCCAATTGTGATAGAAATGCATTTTGAAGTCAGAAAATTACCATTTAATTAGTTGTTTATTATAATTTTTTTAAACTATCATTAAGAGATGAAATTTTCTCCCTTCCCCTATCCTATGTCCAAATATAAGCATGATGTTTGGTAATTTACCAAAAAGAACAGTGTCCAATATGGCATGTTTTTTCAAGAGCAAATATAATCTATAATCTTCTTTTGTTTAAATTAAATAGTCTTGTTCGGTTTTCATATCTTCAGTGGCAAAAAACCCTGGCAAAACTATTCTGAATGAAGCAATGTTTTTGATCAAATAATCACAATCTTCCACTGATACTCTTGAGAATTGAAGTATATAAACGGGGTTGAACTGTGTCTTTGAAAGGCGTAGGTCTTACCTCATGAGAATTCTACATTACCTCTCACTGTACTCTGAAAATCAAAGCAGTAATTTAAAATAATAATAATAATAATTTGATCTTCTTCGAAAGAGGGTGTAAAGAAGATGCAAGAACAAAAAAACACCCTACATTCCTTGATAGGATTTCAAGCTTTACCATATCATATCCTAGCAGGATTGTAACTCTACCTGCTTTGTTCTCTTCAATAAAAAAGATTGCTAAACATTATAGAATCACAGCTTAATAGCTATTAAGCTGAAATGTTAAAAAAAAATTATTCTGTGATGTGAACTGAAGATAAGTCAAAAAAGAGCTGGGCTTTGAAGGGTGAAGAAAATAGTTTTTGTTATTGTGGGTTGTTGTAAGGAATACTTACACAGGAAAATCTGCAAGAAAAATATTTTATATCACTTGACACATGCCTTAGAATTAAATACAAAATGCACAGATGAAGAATGTACAAAATGCTGTGGTGTTTAGGGAAGTGGAATGCCACTGTCAGTGCCGAGTGAGACAGAGGCATGTGGGTAGAGAGAGAGGACAACCCAGGTACCAGCAAAGTCAGCGGAGCAGATGAGAGGAGAAGCTGGTGTGAAAACAAGGGCAGTAAATTCTATCTCAGATGTGCTCAGTTCAAGTTTGAGATGATCTTGCTCACCTGGGATTCAGGATGCAGAGCCTGACCTTGGGAGAAAGACAGCATCAGACACAGATGTATGCATTTGGGAATCATCCACATTGAAGTGAGAAATCTGTATGAATGGGAAATGGGGGCCTAATTTGGGCTGAATATAAAAGAAAGAAATCCTTTTTTTTTCAATTTTTTGAGAGAGAACTATTTTAGAAAAAATTATATAGAAAATATGACTTCCTGCGTGGTGATAGGCAGACAGTATTTTTTTTTCTATTTGATGTGATTTCAGCCTCTTATCAAATAAATATTTTTAG
This sequence comes from Avahi laniger, assembly GCA_963575035.1. Taxonomy (NCBI): domain Eukaryota; kingdom Metazoa; phylum Chordata; class Mammalia; order Primates; family Indriidae; genus Avahi; species Avahi laniger. The sequence goes on from CAUYSK010125978.1 coordinate 5,718, forward strand.
GGAAAAAGATACAAAGGTGAAAAACAGCAAAAAAATATATAAGGTATCAGTGCATAAAATTATCTTTTTCGAATTTATTTCACAGCAAAGATATATTATGAGACAAAATTATTGTTACAATGTATTGATTTCAAAATCAGAGTTATTCCTTGGTAAGACACAAGTCTGAGCCACCTATATGGGTAGCCTAAATGCAGACAAATTTGTGATCCAGAGAGCAAGTATTTCTTGTGTATAGCTTTTGAAAAATATGATGAAATAGAACTTTAATCTGGATTTCACTCTATACTAGAAACCTAAGGAAAAGTAAATTTTAAAATTTTGACAAATTTTTGACTTGCCACTAATCGACATGAGAACCATGTTTGTTTTGTTACATAAGCAACTCAGGTAAAAAAAAAATAAATTACTTTTCATTTAACAGATGCTTTGGAAATATATTACCAATGATAGAAGTAGACTCAATGTTACAAAACCGTCAGGGTTACCCATACTGGCACTGTGGATGCAGCTCTTTCATTCCAGTGCCTCAAAATTAAATAGCTATCTCCAGCTATAACAATAGCTACTTTATAAGTTAAAATTAAATCGAAAAATGACAATATTTTTGCTCATATCATACATTATAAAGTATTAATGGCTCTTAGTGAGGCTGTTGGTCAAATAAGTAATAGGCAAAGCATTCTTATCCGTCTGCTACTTGCTGATTATCCGTTGGGATCAGAGGTTACTCTTAGTGCATAAACTGAAGCTGAAAAACATGTTGGTAGGCAAATATTGAATGTGTCTTTCTTTCAACTTCATAACAATACCTTACGTATGGAAGTAGTTTTATAATTTGTAAAATGGTTCACATATACTGCCTTTCAGTTTTCTTTCCACTGACACGATGAGGAAGGCAGAGAGATTCTCTTTTCCTCATTGAGGACTTTGGTTTGCTCAACTGTGGAAATAGAACTAGTAAGACTAAAGGAAGGGAAAAAATGAGAGGGGAACCTTGAAAGATGTGCCAGAAGCAGATCATGGAAATTCCAAAAATGCCGGCTGTGTTTGACCATCGACATGGAGAATCCATGTCAGAGGAATAAACACATCTACCTGTGCAGAAAACAAATCAGTCATCTTAAGACTAAAATTCATGTAACTCTTGTTACCTGAACAAAAAATGACTTGGGACAAAAATGAACGTACTTTCATAACATGCTTGGTCACTCTAATAAAGTATAGCATTTACGAAGACTCGGTAGTATCTGTCATATAGCATTTGAATGACAAATAAATAATAGATTTGGCATTAAGGTACAACTCTTGAAAGTGACAATACATACTCTGTCGATGCTGTGCTTCTTTGAATACTGGACCATCATAAAATCACAAGAAACGTCTTTTCCCCAGCAAAATCACTACAGCAATTACTATGTATTTTATAAAACTTATACCTTTGGCCCTGGTTTTTGCACTGTCATTGCACAGAGTGGATATGAACAGTGGAGTAATTTATTGCAGAATGTGAAATGACTTCCAGTTGAGGGAAAATTATATAGCTAATTTTGACACAGAATGATGGCACTGATTGTGACAAAGTCCTTAATATGCCTTTTAATTGATGAGTTCAATACAAAAGGCAACTTCCATAGGGTCCAGGATGCTAACCTGATTTTTGTGACTTCAGAAGCTCTTAGCACTGCTTTATCCAGTGTTTTTCCTCAGTGATTAATTAGGGGAGGAGGGAGAGGGAAGGGAGGCAAATGGGAAATACCCTTTGACCACACAGCATTTTTCTGGCAAAAATGAATGAATCACAGCATCCACAGCTCAGGAATCCAGTGAGGACAGCACTCCTCTGTGTCTTGCTTCTGGCTGCCTGCTGTCGCAACAGCAGAGATTGTCCTTCAGTTTGTGATCCTTGACCATCGGCCCTGCTTACATGCACAGCACGGTTGGCACATCTCACACCATCAGTAAAAGAAATAAAAACAAAGCTTTAAAACACAAAAGGAGGCCAGGTGCGGTGGCTCATGCCTGTAATACCAGCACTTTGGGAGGCCAATGAGAGGATTGCTTTAGACCAAGAGTTTGAGACCAGCATAGGGCAACACAGTGAGACCCCGTCTCTACAAAAAAATGTTTTAAAAATTAGCTGGGGCCTGGCGCGGTGGCTCACGCCTGTAATCCTAGCACTCTGGGAGTCTGAGGCGGGAGGACTGTTTGAGCTCAGGAGTTCGAGATCAGCCTGAGCAAGAGCGAGACTCTGTCTCTACTAAAAATAGAAAGAAATTAATTGAACAACTAAAAATATATAGAAAAAATTAGCCGGGCATGGTGGCGCATGCCTGTAGTCCCAGCTACTCGGGAGGCTGAGGCAGGAGGATCTCTTGAGCTCAGGAGTTTGAGGTTGCTGTGAGCTAGGATGATGCCACGGCACTCTAGCCCGGGCAACACAGTGAGACTGTCTCAAAAAAAACAACAACAACAACAAAAAAACTGATTTCATTATACATTATTTCACTTAAATTCTCAGTTTCTAAGAACTAACTGAAGACATTAAGTGAAAACTTACTGTATTTCAGTATATGTTATGAGGTAAGGATATAATTTAAAATTTTTCCCAAAGCTATGTGCTGATTTAAGATAATGGTTTTATATCGATTCTTATGTATGTTTGGGTCTACATATTTTAAAGCAACTTCTATTCTTAACATTTTTCGATAATTTGAAATTAATTGTTTTCCGCATTAAGGATTTCTGTTTCCTATTTTACATTTAAAATCCTGCTCAAATCATCACTTCTTCTAGAATGGACTCCATTTACTGCTGGTAAAAGAGTAATATAGGCCAACCTTCTGGAGAGCAATTTGGTTTGAAAATGTTTATTCATCAAATAGTAGTACCACTTCTCACAATTTTTCCTAAAGGAAAATTAAAAATTCAGAAAAATACTTATATATATATGTGTGTGTATTTTTATGTATTTAAGTATAAAGCTGCGCTGCTATTGCATGTAAAAGCAAAAAACTGGAAATTATTTTCGAAAGGCATTATTATGCAAATATTTTGCATTTATAGAATGAAATACTGCATAGTCATTAAAACTATTTTGAAAAATTCATAACAGGAAATACATTTTTATATTAGGTAAAAATATAGGGTACAAAATTTTCTGTGTAATATTATCTTGATTATGTTTTTCATTTCCTTGAATAAGCTCTTTCCAGCCTTAAGGAGTTTGTATGTTCTGGTTCATCTCCCTAGAAAGAAGTTCCACCTGTTCTTGGTAAACCTGGGTCTTTTTCATTGTTCAGGTCTTGGCTTAAAGCATCATTTCAGAGAAACTTTTCCTAACTATCCTATTAAAAGTAGATCCAGACCCCCTCCCCACCAGTCTTAATAGTGAATCACCTCATTATCCTTTGGGTGAATTCTTCCTTTCCATTTAGAAGGTGTTGTAGTCTGGTTTGTGCTCCTATAACAGAATACTTGAGAGTGGGTAATCTATAAAAAACAGAAATTTATTTCTTACAGTCTGAACATGGGAAGGTCCAAGATCAAGGCAGGTTTGGTGTCTGGTGAGGGCTGCTCTCTCGGCTTCCAAGGTGACACCATGGACACTGCATTTTCCAGAGGGTAGGAAGGCTGATCCTTGAGTGGCAGAAGAGCTTGAGAGAGAACCCACTCCCGAAAGCCCTTCTGATTGTGGCATTAATCCATTCACGAGGGCAGAGCCCTAAAGATCTAAGCACCTCCTGTTACGCCCTACTACCCAACACGGTAGCATTGGGGATTAAGTTTCGAGATGAGTTTTGGAGGGGACAAAAACATTCAAACTATAGCAGAAGGTTTGCTTCTAGAGGTCTAGGACCATGTTTTTCTATTTTCTCTCCAAAGTACCCATTCCTGTGATCTGAATGCAAGGAATATGTAATGAATATTGCTGACTGTATTAACTGAATCACCTTTCCGTTTCCTAAAGATTTTAAATTACCTGATAACGTTCTTAAAATAAGCATCTCAGGGTATAGACATTGTTACCAGGACAGTGCAAGCAGTTAAGTTGCTAATGCTAAAAGCTTACGGCAGATGTAATATATTACCAGAGTGTGTGAGTCAACTACCAGGGGCCCCTCCTCCACCTGATTCCTTTAAATTTACTTCAGAAAGTGGATGAGGGTCTGGAGAGAATAGAGTCAGGCTGGGAATCAGAGCAAAATGCAGCTCCTCTGCTAGGCAGCTAGGACCCTGGATAATTGGACCCAGGTGTCTAGGAGAGGGGACCCGGAGCTTTCAAGGTGTAACCACGCCTACTTTGACTGTGATTGTAAATAACCATGTGTCCTTCACCTGTCAGAGTTCTCTGGGCCTCAAATCTGACAGGAATCTCCTGTTCCTCCCTTCAAAGGAAAGACCTCTCATCCCCTGCTGCTTCCTACGCCCCATTTCCCACGGCCTTTGTTCGAGCTGCTGAGGGGGACTGCTCCAATCCCTTTCCCAGCCCCAGAATCGATCAGATGAATCTCCAGACATGAAACTCAGCATCGAGGATTCTCGAAGTGGAGCTCCAGATGGGCAGAGTGAGGGAGTCCAGGCCCTCTGCACGGATGGGGTTTCTCCACTGCAGTTTTGGTGTATCACAAGATCATGGTCATGGTCATGGTCAACCCCCAGCACACTTTGCAGTGATTCTGAAGCTCCTAGCACAATACCTGGCTTACTGTAGTACACAAAATTACACCAAGGACTCTTATCACACAAACATTTGACAGTCACAAGTTAAACACTTGCAGTTCTGACAATTCTTTTTTTTTTTTTGAGACCAGGTCTCACTCTGTTGCCCAGGTTAGAGTGCAGTGGAGCGATCATAGCT
>CAUYSK010125983.1:0-19523 GCA_963575035.1 Avahi laniger
TTGCTTCAATTTTAGTAGAATTCATGTTGCCCTGATAGGAGCTCTTTGCCAACTTTTGTCTTTCCTTATTAGTGAGTCAAACTAGATCCTGTTCAGACATGTTATAAGAAGTGAGTACAAGTTTATTTTGGTGCAAAGAAGTTTCAAAATCTATGCATAGTTTTTTCATAATTTGCATTTTTCATAAATTCATAAACTTTTAAAGATGACTTGCTTGTGTGTGTGTGTGTGTGGCCTGCTTTTTGGAAGGAAGGTATGCTTTGTCTGCCCCTGGCATGGTGACTACAATAGCAAGTTCCACTATGCTTGGGTTCTGGAAAGCACAAGCAAGAGAGGTTACATACAGTCAGCACTGCTTCCACAGAACTCACTGGTAACATGAACCAATCGTTAGTCACTCCCTTGGGGAGGAATTACTAACAGGATGAATGTAAATGTGGACATTCCCTCAGAATGTAGAATTATTGGCAAAAGTTTCCTTTCAGGAACCACCGTGGGAATGTAGTAGGAAGATCTGGGTCCTCCTTTGTCCTCAATGTTGTGTTCTCTTAACCTATTTTCATATAGAATCTCAGTAAAAAATTTTCTCCCTATTCTATGTTTCACATCAAATTATGCTCAGCCACACTCCCTCAAACAGCTTGCTAGAGACTGTATAGATGACCCACGATAGTGTAAATATCACAGACAATACACTGCTAGCAACATAAAAATCAATATGACACCCTTCCCTTTATTAAATACCTGGGTATAAATTAAAGCCCACAAATAAAACACTTTTGAATTACAGTCAAAATATTAAATATTCAAATCCTTTACAGTACTCCTGCACTAATATTCTCATTTAATAAGGTTATTCTCACCAATATAAACCTGACATCTTGAAGCTATTTCTTTCTGTGTCTGTTCATGACAAACAAGAGAGCACAGCACCAACAGGGAATCTTCTCTACAAGCATGAATGGCACTTTCAGGAAGTAGTCAGTTGTAACAGGTTTGCCAACCAGTAAATAGTGTCAATCCTTTTATAGTTTGTTACTCCCTGGCTGATGGTTTACAACTTGAATCAAGCATCTCTGATATATTTGCACTTACCAAGGAAGTTGCTCCCTTCACCACCTTTGGAGATTTCTATAATTCCTCTGCCCTGTTTAAATGAGAAATCGATCTATATTACACCACATAAAGAATTTTAAATATGTGCATATTCATGTGTCAAACTATTTAAGTCAGAATCTCTGGGAGTGGGACATAGGTAGGCATCAATATATTTTAAAATACTCCAAGTTAAAATCCACTCACTAAGAAAATAAAAGATGATCATTCTATAATAGAATTTCTGTTTCTAATCTCAGAAAAGTGACCTATGTTTCCATTCGTTCTTGGCCAATTTACAGTGGTTCCCCTGGTACTGGGGGACGAAGCTCCATGTGGCTCAACACTGACTTCAGAAGCAGAGGACCTGCAGAACTTGCCACTTCCCACATAACAACAGTAGGCACAGGTTTAGGAATCTTTTTCATATCTCAGGTCATGCTTTGCACACGTGATAATCTTAGTTTTAATCTCAAATATTTCTAAAACTGATAGATTGCATATTTGGATCAAATGCTCATTTGAACATCAGGATCCTTAAGAAACACTTTTTAAATCATGCTCTTGCACAGATCCCAGGGCCAGGCACCCCGTCTAAGCTTACTGCATCCCAAGGTTTTAGTGAGGGTATGCTCCTTATCATTTTGCATGTTTCTGCCTCTGCATTCAGCCAATCTCGACGATATCACTACCAGATTTTGGTAGTGATAAACGTGTGTGACTACTGATTATTTTCTGAAGTGTACTTAATGCTGCCCAATAGTTCTGTTCAGGTTTCTAGCAGGCCAGCACCCATAGTTTGACAACCCAGTAAACATTTGTATATAAATACTTAAACACTGATGAGTAGGATCAAGTTTGTCTGCTCTGTATACGGCAATAAGAACAAGCTTTTTTTTTTTTTCCTCTCAGAGCTTCTGTGTTACCAGAAGCTGATAACTAATGCTGGAGTTCATGGCATTCCACAAACTACTGTTGGCATGATGGTGCTAAAAAGGACACTTACCAACACTAGCCCATTAAGGATGGGCTATATTTCTATACAGCAGGCGAAACATCTTCGGGATATCAGGAATACCCCAGGAATAAGCAACAACTTGTCTTCCTTACCACACAGTAGTAGATTGTAAAAGTGACCACGATGCTTCACTACTTTCTGGGTTCACTACTCTTTTAGGTATGATTTTGTAGCTTCTCTTATCAAGAGGTAAGAGTCTATTTTCTTTACCCTTGAATTTGGGCTGGCCGTATGACTTGCTTTGGCCAATAAAATGCACTAGAAATGATTTTGCGCCAGTCCCGACACAAAGCCTAAAGAAGCTTTTTGTGCTTCGACTTATTTCCCAGGACCCTGCCCCTGCCGTGTGGGCAAAGGCAGGCTGGCCTGCTGTGGGTGAGAGACTACCTCAACAAAGTGATACCAGTCCAGTTTTCCCATCAGAGGGCAAAGGAGCCCTCTGTGAGGGAGCTCACAGAGGTCAATATCAAACCAAGCACCCACCCCCCATGACAGCTGAGAGAGGGAGGTCACCCAAGTTAAGAATTACTCAGTTTAGGCGAGTCCAAACTGCTGTTCTAGGGAGACATGGCTAAACAGACTTGTTTTAAGACAAATTTTATATGGTTTGTTAAGCAATAGTAGCGAATGCTGTCATACTGATGAGATTCCTGATACCTGGGCTATATATGGATGTGTTTCTTAGCATGTAGGTTTGGAGTTAGGGCCTAAGGATAACATGTCCTGTCAAGATTACTCTGGCAATGGAATTTTTAAGTACAAATATCTTTCACTGAGATTGGGACTCTACTGTCTACTATGATACTGTGGCAAGGAAGGCAAAGTGGACCAATTTCTCTTCAAACCCTAACTCGTTAATACCTAACCCTTTACTCTTCTATAGCTACTGTGAGAGTATTGATGTTCCAGTTGCCTCCTAATAATTGATGCTAAGTGCTGCCAGCTTTCCTGTTGGCTTTCTTTTTCCTCATGAGTATAACTTTCCAGATACCAAAGGCATTTAATACAATATAATACACATACATATATACACACATACATGCATGCAGTGATAGAATGGCTGAAGGTTTTGGAAAGCACAGCAATAGTAAGCAATGTTTCCTTCTTGGAATTACTATTCCCAGATGAGTTGCTATGCTGGTATCTCTTAACATGAGGGATAAGCTGAACATGATAATTTAGAAGATAAAGGAGGAAGAGGAGGGGAGAAGAAGAAAGAGGAGGATGAGAAGTTAAGTTTTTCCCCCATGGTCAATGGAGCCCTCCCTGGATGCTGGTGCCGAGGTGTGCTGGTCCACCCATATGGCACTCAGAGATCCCCAGTGTTTAAGGAGTTAACACTTCCTGTCACCAGTTCTTCCAGAAGTAGGGGGAAAATATAAGCATTGAAAGGCATTTTAGGCTCTCTCAGGGTGGATTTTGTGCACTGTTATAACTGTGACCTGTGTGCCCAACTCAAGAGACCAATGTTCTTGAGAAAGTAAATATAACCAAAACTTAATTTGTTAATCTGCTTGTAATTTGATGTGGATCTTAATAACATAAATTTTGATAAAGGATTATAATTTGTATTGAGATTTTGCAAAATATAATCTCTCATATTCAGGGAAGTTAGGACAGCTTCGAAATATACACTGCTTTGACCTATGTTGGCTTATGATTAATATTTCAAGCCAAATTCTTTGCTATAAAATCATGCCTATTGTTTCTAGTCCTTGAATATTTCCTGTATCTGCAGTAATAAAAAGGTGAGTAGATTTTCCTAACAATTTGATAGGACACATATTTTATCCATTTAGAAACTTATTATTATAAAGATAATTTATTATCACAGTCTTTCCTTTCAGCACAGCCATCTATAGCCAAGTCTTTCTTATATAGTTTTCTGCTGTAGGAAGAAAGTGGAATATGGGCACAAGGTCTGGACAGTTATTGACACTAACTCTACAAAGAATAATTTTTATACCAGTGACACTACCTAAATACCTATCTTCTACCAAGTGTGTACAAAAGGAAAGTTTGTTAATGCTGTTTGAGGGGATTGAGGAGGAAATGTGGAAATTTCCAAGAATAACATACAGAGAAGTAGCATTTGGACTAAGCTTTGATGGATAAGATTTTGCCAGATGGAGAATAGAAAAAGAATACTTTAGAAAGAAGTAATAAAATGAGTAAAAGTTTATAGAGAAAAAAAGATATGGATTGCACACAGAAATTCAAGTAACCTGGTGTCTGCAGAGTAGGACACATGATGGAGAATGAGGGGTGATAAATCTGAACAGATAAGTTTATTTGGAGTTTGTATATTCCATAAATATGTACAACTATTATGTAGCAATAAAATATCAAAATTATTTAAATAAAAAAGATATGGGTCTTGTTTTGCAAGGCATGGGGTGCCTTCATGGTTTATAATCAGAGGGCATGGTAGTAAGGTAAATTCAGTGGCAGAAGATTTTAGGGCTCAGAGAAGCATTTAGGGGTCAGAGAAGATTTTAGGACTCAGAGAAGCATTTAGTTTCTGATCTTTACTCTCAAAAAATGAGTAGAAAAAAATAATAGCACAACAAAAAACAATAGCATGTAAGAATATGCTCTAAATTTTGATTATTTGCATGAAACAAAACTATAGACATTTTAGTCAGTGACTGAAAGGTGAATATCAATAGCCACCTAAAATCGTTTTCATAATTCCCCTTTTTATTTCATAATTTCTTTATTGTCTTCCTTTCTTCTGCATACTGCATGTAAGTACTTCAAAGTATGTATATGTCTTGTTGCATAATTGTTTTTTATCACAATGATTGTGATTTGATAATTATGACTGTAATGAATTGCATAGCATCATTGCAGTAATAAAAACTTCATTATACAGTTTACACATCTTAAATCTGGTTCAAAATTTCTGGGAATAATGAATAAAAACAGTATGTTGACAATCCAATCATATTGCACTAGGTTATCACTGCATTTTTATATTCAAAGCAAGCTCTGCATATGTGACACAGTCACTAGACTATTTCCTGTGGCTCATGAGAGAAGTCTTGCATCTCCGATTTATTTACAACTATTAAAATCTCCTTTTATGTAACTTCTTTGTATTCTTGAAACCTATATCCATTTTCAGGTAGCTCCTCATTACTGAAAAACCCAGGGAAGAAAAATCCATGTGAAATATCATAATGAAATGAGTTCATTTTCAGAACATTTTTAAGGATTACTAAAAATGTAGGACAATTAATAAAATTGTCCAATGTGGGCACTGAAGATGAAAAACATTGTGGATTTGTGCTGGTCAAATTAGAGTAGGCTGATCAGATCTTTGGAAGATCATGTACTACCCACTGATTTTCTTTGCTAAGGGAATCACGCCTTACCATTCACATCTCCAAACCTTGACGGGTAATTGCTATCAATTTTGTTCATTTGATCTATATTTTTCTGTTCCTTTTAATGACACAAACTCAATGAAGGGTGAATGCAAATCATAGCTAAAAGGAGATTATGCGAGCCCTGTCAGAGCATTGTCAGGTATCAGATTCAAAGTGCGTATGTGAAGCTGCCAATAGAAGACAAGGTCAGCAAGATGGAGTATGAAATACCTAACAGACTGGAAATGGAAAATCAAGAGGATTGAGGCAGAAGCCTTCAATGTATATAGTCAATAAGGTTTTAGTCCTCTTAAATGTTAGTTTCTTCTCCTGACTTGATACAGTGGGCTAAAAGAGCAAGGCCAAGTAGGATTTGCATAGTTACAGAGGAGTATATTGACCATAGTTAATCCTGGGAAATGGTTTTGTTCCCTACTTTTATTTCAGCTGAAGTGGTCCTATTAAAAGATACTTCCCTTCCTCTTTCTTTCTCTGGCAAGAAGCGTTTTCTCTACTCTTAGCCCTCACTAACTGCTACCTAATTCCTAGTTTCCACTGGGGAAGAGAACAAATTCAGTGTACCTGTTGTATTATAATCACAGCTTAGTTCTCCCTAAATCAAGTACATCAGGATGATAGGTAATAAAATGTGGGATACGCCTATTATATAATTGTAATACTGGGCATTGATCAGAAGGCATGAAATAGATCTGCATATTGCAGCATAAAAAGATATCTCCAAAGCATTATTTTGAGGGAGAAAAATATAGAACAATCATTTTATGTAAAGTATAAACCCAAAACTATGTAAATATTGCAGATATACATAGAGGTAAACTAATTTATGCAAGATAACTTATTAGCACATACATTAAACACAGCAGTATGAGTGCCATAAGGGGAAAGGAGTAATGAAAGGAAAAATGAAACATAAACACCTATGCAGAGATTGATAATAATAAAGTGCCATGGGGTGAGAAGTAAAAATCAAATCATGATTTTGCAGATGCTGTTCAAATAAACGAATGATGGAAGAGATGAATGAAGTTAATATCAATTAGTGAAAGTCTGAAATCCCTGCCTTTTCCCCCCATAGTCTGGCTAATTAGTGAATTTATTGAACTGAAACCACTGTTGGTTTGCAAATTTTCAAGTTTATCTAGTATGATTATCAACAAGAATTCAGAAAACACCTTGCATTTACAGTGACTTTAGAACTGATTTGAGGGCTTCCTCCTTAAGTTATCCATGAGAAGGCAATGAGGATAGTGACCTGGTTTTGCATGTGGCAGAGCCAGTAACACAGAATAGAACTTGCACGATGCTGCTCACACAGTTAGAGACCAAAGCTAGCCACAGCATCCTTGACTCCTCATTTCTTGGTTTGCTATTTGGCGTAGGGCGAGAAACACAGTGTCAAGATATAAGAACAAGTGAATCATGCATTTCTGGAGAGGGGCTTCTCAAGGTTTTAAAACATGCACAATAAATTGACATTATTTTATTAGCCTCTGTTAATTAAAGACTACTTATCCATTTATCCCGTAATGCAGAAAAAATTTTGGTTGAGCCAATTGAAAACCTTAAGTAATGTAATTACAAATACTGAAAAACAGTGGAGAAATGAGCAATAAATCTGAGGGTTCTTCTGGGGCTGTAGAAAGCAGCTGAATTAAAAACTAGAGGTATTTAATGCTTTCTTCTTTAAGTTCCTTCACTGGTAAGTTGAGTGTGACAATACCTTCAAATGAAGGTATTGAAAGATAATAAAATCCTAATTGTTACGATCAACCTATCATGTGTAAACATGCTCTCTAACAGATTCTAACAGTAGGAAACTGTTAGAATGTTAGCTCCTGCTGGGATTGAAAAAGAATATATCTGTATCTAATTTCTGAGCAAACCATGTGAGAAAGCAATTGACAAATTGATATCTATAAGGTAAACAAACTACACTTTTTAAAAATAAATAGGTTCACAAAATCTTATGATGGTTATAATAGTCACATAATTATAGCTTAAAAGATTTTTGATGAAGCTGTGAAAAAACATCTTTATCATAATATCAGATAGCTGTTTGTATGACTAGGACTAGAAATAATAATATCCCTGTTGTAGATATCCATACAACTTAAAGCATATCATTTTGACCTTCCAACAATTCTTTGAGAAAGAGAGGTTTGATATTTCATTTAGATTTTGGGAAACTGAGATTCTGAGTGGTTCCATGAAACAGGTCACACCACTTGAAATGTTTGATCACTGAGTTACTGAGATTACTTTTTCCCCAATTCTAACATGGACCTAAATTTTTTGCGTTGTAAAATAATAGGTTTAGTGGTAACTGCTCAGCTCTGGTCTGGTATAACAATACATTATATCCATCTTTGTCCTGAAGTGTAAAAGTATTGGGTCCCGTTTATGTAGTATAAATTATTATAAGGTAGTCAGTGTCTGATATCTTACAATAGGAATTTTGACTGTGAATACTGGAGTAATAAGATTTTAAGACTTTTCTAATAACATCATACAAATGTGTACTTTCTAAGAATGGGCATGAGTTTAGGTTTTATAAAATTAGGAGGATTGACGCTGCATATGTAGCAATGGAGATTGCATCTCATATATAAATAAAATGATAGTCTCTTGCCTGAATGTGTAAGATAGACAAGCTCCTCACTATATGTGATGTGGGGAAATTTGGAAGTTCTATGAAGTGTTTAAGGTTACCGGTACTTGTTAATACACCAAAGCCCAATTTAATGCTTGATGTGTTTTCCAAATGTGCACAATTTACTTCTGGGTACTCTATTTATTATGTGTGACAAATTTCCCCGATGCCAAGTGGTTGATTTCCCAGTGATAGGAAGCTTTATTCCCCATCTTGCCTCAAAAAACTTCTGTCTGGGGCTAGACTGAGAGGATATCATTCTACCTCTGCCACAGGTCTGAGCAGGCCACCTTCACCTTGGCCTTTTGTACAAATGCTGCCTCATCAGGAATCTCTTAGCAATCAGGTCTGTCTGAACTTTCAGAGAATGTTACACATTTGATTATTAAATGGCCTTATTGATATCATCCTTCACTAACTCTGGGCTTTCTTGGTTCATCCGTCCGATTCTGCTCAAGAATGTGTGGACAGCCTCTAGAAGTTGACTAGCTCTCTGTGAATATCCCTATCTGTTTCTCTGTTGGAATTTTTATTATTTCTCTCAATTTCTGAAATAGAACCAATCAATCGTTTTTGTATATTAGACTCAATTTACATTCTCTTTGTAAATTTTCTTGGCCATCTTTGAAAGATGTACCTCGTCGCAGAGGTAAAATGGAGCAACGTGTATTGAAAGAAATAGTGAAAGGAAGAAAATAAATGGCTAAAACAAAACACACTACAGCATACAGATAAAATGTGGAGGAAAAAATATATAGAAACTATTTCATCACTCAAAAAAAGTCTATAGTCTTCAGGCTGAGATCTGTAAGGGAAAAAAAAGCAGAAGGAAAAAGGAGAGTACAGTTGCCAAATATATGTATTAGTGTTCACTAAATTGAAAAACCATGTTAGGTTATGATTTAAATGTTATATTGCTGTTGAAAGCTGAGATTCTGTTGGACTTATGCTGCAGAAAGCTTGAAGCCTCACTGCTGTATCCTCAGCAAGGTCCCTCTTATATTCAAGCTGGAAGGAGGCCTGCTAATCTCAGTCCTTGAATTCTAATCCTGGTGAGAGGCAGCCCACAAAGTGATATAGGTAGAAACAAACAAACTCCATATGCTACACCAGACATAGAACTTGTCTTAATTACTACTGTGTCTACTGAGGAGTGGAGCAGAATTTCTCTAGTGCTGCACTAAGACAACAAAATATGTGGATAGTAATAATCACGGATCAGAAGAATTGATCCAGACCAAGTATTAGGATCATATTCAACGGCAAAAGTAAAAGAAGCCTGCAGCTTGTTTTCTAGTAATGAAAAGAGGGTAATGAAATGCTTAGTTCTAACAAGAAAAAAAATGACCTTTCAAATTTGGGAAGGGTATATGAGATATAATTAGATTCTTATTTGATCAGTGAGTATGTAGGTGACAGGGGAAAACTCGTTCTCTTGCTTTCTGTTGTCACATACAAAATAACAATGATAGCTAAAGTTTATTGAGTTTTTACTATATAAAAGTCATTATTCTAGGAATTCTTTACATGTAACTTAATTTCGACACAAGTTTACAAGTTAAATACTATTGTTGTTCCCATTTTACGCATGGTAAAACTAAGGCACAAAGGGATTAAGGTGCCCAGGCTTGATGAAGGAGCCAGGATTCAAACTTGGACATGCTAGCACCAAATCCCCAATCCTTAATCTTCATGCTATAGAGAATTGTATATTTGCTTACTATTGAAATACTCTAATCCATAAAGGAAAAATAATCGACTAAGATAAACTAAATTCTAATCAGAAACAAGCATTTGGATTAAGTCTTTCCAGGAGCACTGCAGAGTTTTGAGAATGATAGAAGTACATTTAGACATAAATTTTCAATAAAAATATTTTTTACTTATGAAAATTGGAGATCATGAGAACCACAGATCCTTTGTGGCAATTTTATGCAAAAAACAAAACTAAAAGCTATGAAATTTTGTTTGAGCAGAATCTATGAGAGTTATTCTCAGCCTTGGTTGAACATTGGAATCACCTGGGGAACTGTACAAATTTACAAATGCCTGAGTCTCACTCCAGAGATCTTACTGAATTGGTGCTGGGTATGGCCTGGACTTGGGATTTTATAGAAGTTGTCCAGGTGCTTTTAATGGGCACACAGGGTTAGTTAGCATCACTGCAAAAATTCATGGCTTGATCTTAGAATAGCTTTGGGGTGAAGTCTAAGCATTCAGGATGGAGTCAGGCCCACCTGTGTTGGAATTTACAAACACACAGGTGTGAACTGTGTGATTTTGAGAAACTCACATTTCCTTCCTGAAATTCAGCTTTCCTCATCTGCACAATAAGGATATTAAGGCTAACTCTGGTTTTGTAGATATGCACACAAATCTCTTAGCAATGCATACGTGTCCCTTAGCTTAGTGATCGGCATGTTGTGACCACTCAATACACTTTAATATTTTTTTAGAGACTGAAGGTAGATCATAGGTAATTTTTTCCAAATTATGAAGCAATTACATAAAAAATTAGAGCTGTTTCTTCCAGAATTTAATGCTTTAATTGGTAACCTCTATGAATATTAAATGATATTTATCATTATCTATTACTAGCCAATTGGCTTTATAGGCTTTTTGTTCTGTTTTTGAGCAGGAAATCACCCTCCTTTGCTTGGCACCAGCTCATATTTCAAGTCACAGTATCAGAACAGAGAGTAAAAAACCATGCAAATGTAAAGAAGGAAGATTTACAAAATCTCTTTTCTATTTCTTTTCCTTCAATTTTTTATAACCCCCGATGTCTCGGTCTTCCTGAATCTCTCTACCTTACTTCAGTCTTGCTTATTGAAATGTCACTGGAAAATCCACGTCCATCTAGTTGACTGCCCTGGAGCAGACATTTAGGTTGACAACATGTTAGTCACATTGGGCATTGTTCTAGGAGGCACAGAACCATGAGTCATCCTATCTTTCTGTGAGGTCTTATACTGACTCCTGACTTAGATTCAACATCTGTTTTTATGATTTTGCTTAATTCCCCATTTCCTGGTTCATCATCATGGCTATGCGAAGGTTTTAGGGTCTTGCTTGCCACAAGCTACTGTTCCCGTAGTTGAGAAAATGTCTATTCTGTACATGACATCACCCAACAATAGATGCTATGAGTTACTGCAAATATCTTGGCTATGAACCTTCCTCATTGAGTCAGAAATATTTAGAAATATCCCATTTTTTTTACTGTATATGAGTTAAATAAGTCTTATTTAAAAAAAGTGGGCTTTGTTTGCCCTTTATTAGTAGGTAGTATGAGAATAACGGTAGTACAGATGATATATTTTAGGGACAGCAATATAGAAACCATTTTAAATTCTAAAGTACATTCATTTATTTTTAAAAATTATAATTGTTAATTTCTTCTATGAAACGAATTTTTAAAAATTTAGTTACTACGTATAGGCCACAATTCATACATTTTATATCTATTAATTAATTTAATCATGATAATAAGTTGTAAGATTGATGTTATTTCTATACAACTTTACAGACAGAGAAAGTGAGAGCATCCATGTAGAAACTGATGAAGATGAGATTTACTGTAAGGCAGTGTGGCCCCAGAATGGACTCTTTAACATTATACCCTGTTAACAGCCATGGTTTATGAACATAGTAATGCCCTGTCTAAAGGCATGTAACAAATTAACTTTTGTTTTTGCTGGCCTTTAAATGCTATCAAATGATATTGGGTTCATTATTCCTTTTTTTCTTTAACTCTAGAGTTGCCTTACCAGGAGGACCCTGATCATGATGGTATCAATAACTAAGTCCTTTTAAAATTTTTTCAAAAGAGGCAATTTGAAGCTAT
Organism: Avahi laniger; assembly: GCA_963575035.1. Taxonomy (NCBI): domain Eukaryota; kingdom Metazoa; phylum Chordata; class Mammalia; order Primates; family Indriidae; genus Avahi; species Avahi laniger. Next base: position 12,003 of record CAUYSK010125983.1, read on the forward strand.
GTTCTTCTGACACAAGATATTCCTTTCGAACTACTATTTTCTTTCTGAAATTCTTTTCCCTTGAGCAGACCTTTCCAATTAGCGAATTGTCTCTGTAGTAAATCTCCATCTTTTCTTCCTGTTTTTTGAACAGCTGCTCAAAATCTGATAACTTTTTCTGATTGCTTTTTTAAAAATTATAATCCTAAATTTTTATTTTTTGCAATAAAATACTTAAATTGGAACTAGTGGTAAATATGTTTATGAAAAGTTTTATAAAAGTTTAGCTCCAACTAATTTTCACACAGAAACATCCTACATAGAGTAATCCTCCCCAATTTTGAACCCGCTTTGTTAGTAGATGACTATTACCTGAATATCATCAATCTTAACCTGCATATAAACGTGAAAGAAATCTCAACAATCCCAAATTTCCAGTCTTATTTCCAGCTGCACATGCAAATTTCACATAGTTCCCTCAGGTACTTCTGCGGGCTGACAGCAGTGCATTGCGGGGATTCACACACCTGTCATCATCTGCAATACCAGATGGCATCTATCAATGTCTTCTCATCCTTTTCTGCCTCTGCCATGGTGCTGCTAGAAGTGCTGCACCAATGTGGGTGGTGGTAAAGCCCATATTGATCGCATTATACGAACATCAATATACACATCCAGGGTACTGTCCAGGGATGTGTAAAAAGCTGTCTATCCTTGAAGGGCTGGAGATGTAATGGATTTTGTGCAGACAAGGAGGAATTACCCTCTCTCAAACTATACATCGTATTATGTCACCTCAGTCCAGAAATAGTAATATTCCTGCCCGGAGTCTCTTAGAAATGGTAACCTCTCTTCTGACCATAAGCCATTTTTCATAAAGGGCTCAAAGTTATTGCAGGTGAATAGACAGGGAACAGTTGTCCTAAAATAATCTCTATTTCTTTCCATCAGCTCTTTCTACCCTGGATCTCTTTATAAAAACAAATGTTAAAGCTCCTGTCTCAGCCTTCTGCTTAATCCTTACCCATGTCCCTGCCCAGGAGTGCTTGACTGGAGTGGTAGTTACATAACTCCACTAGCAGAAAAATTTATTCTGTTTACTTTTCCATGGCTGAGAGCATTTAAATTCCACCAAATCATGACTCATTTCTATTGGGAAATAATTAGGAAAAGAGAGAACTAGAAATACAAAGGAGAAATAAAACAGATGACAGAGTAAGAACAGAGCTTGCAATAAAGCTTGGGAGCTACGAAAGTTAACCAGCCAGTTAGATCTATACTTTCGAGATTATTAAAAAATATGAACTCAGAACATTCTGTGGAAAGATAGAGACCCTTTGGTCTAAAGCCATCCTTGGCTGAGCTAAGATTCTATAACCCTATGTGTTGGGAAAAGCTGCTAAAAAATATCTATTTAGCATAGCTGAGTATATTAAATAGAGATACTCCCAAATGTTCCATATCAAACGAACAAAATATTATTCATTTCTGGGAATATGAGAAGATTACAGAGGAAATAGATAACTCTAAAACATATATCATATTAACATTTGGATAGACGCTCAGCTCCAGGAAAACAAAAACATTTCTAAGGATGTATATTTTCTGCAGCCAACACACAAATAAAAATCTTGTTGAAGTCTTTGGTGAAAGAAAATTTAAAGGTATATGTGATGAGCAAAGGGATAATAAATAATTAATTTTGATACTTCATTATTAATAACTTGAGATATAGAAAATAACTTTTATATTTTATTAACACTAGTAATCATAAAGTCACTTTTATATATGATTTAAAACACTCAATCCTCTCTTCAAAAATTAGAATGGAGCTCAGCCTTTCCCTCTTGTCAGTATTTACTAAACAGAATGTTTTCCTTGCTTTAGCTAAGGTCCAGCTCGGCTGTGTTTATCTTTGTCATCACGAAAAAGTTTTACAAGGAAGCGATTTGGGGGATATCAGGAGGCAGAAGGGGGAAAAGAGGAGGAAGAGCGAAGAAGGGAGGGAAGGAGAGAAATCAAAAAGGGAACAAGAAAGAACTAAAGAACTAACATTCACAAAGATTCTCTTCTTAACCAACTCTACTCGGGTTCCTCTGAGCCCTCTTCTTGACTAGGCCTCAGCAATGGCCTATAAAGACTTGAGCAAATTCTAACATAGTTCTAAGTTGTTCCCTCCTGACCATCTTTTCCAGTTGCCTCGGCTGCCATCAGTAGTTGGTATGCCGGGTGGATGTAACTGCACCCTGACCATCCTAAAAGGGATTCTAGTGGAGATAGGGCTGTGTGGCATTCCCCTTTTCTCTGCTCAAAGTAAGCAGTCATCCCTGATTTCCTACCCCAGGAGCCATGAGAGGCTGTGAGCTGGAATTCCTTGGATTCCCGAATAGCAAGGGGTATCTCTCAAGATTGAGAAGGGGCCCCTGACATAGCAACTACAGATGGCAGTCAAGGTAACTGGAAAAGAGGTCGGAAGGAAAAACACAGAAGCACTATAAAAATGAAGGCTCACAGACAACTACATTTAGCTAAATTAGTGGCTGAAAAACCAACAAAAACATCTGTCTCAGAGAAAATTGACCAAGTGTTTGGAAGGATTAAAGGTTAAAGGACGGTGAAGTAATTATATATTTTCTGAAATTAAAGGTGAACATAAACTCCATTGGAGATCACAAGAAGCTTCAGTACCAGTCTGAAGACATCTGGGGGACATTTCTCAAACAGTTTCATAGGAAATGGGTGCTGAGAGACTTGTCTCATCATTATTAACAGGCAGAGGTAACAAAACTAGTCTGAGGAAGATCTTCACAATGAAACTAAATCTATAGATCCTATGTGTTCTCTCTCCGTGCCTGTGTGGCAGGTGGCCATCCACAACTTTTTGAATGGAACATGTTACTGCCAAAGTAGGGAGTATAATTATTTGACATCCCTAAGCATTTAAAGCAGTATTCCTGTCAGTCAATTGCTCCCTTCTCTGTCCCCAGGCAGTTCCCTCTTGTGAAACTTAGAATCCCTTAGGCCTTCCCCTGGGGTAGTAAAGAGAAAAATTCCAACTTATATACAGAAGATAGAATTCAAAATCTGAAAGGGATCTTAACAAATTTGTAATAAAATTCTCTCAGAGAAAATACTAGCCCAGAAAAGTTGCTTCTTATACATGGTTACAGTTAAGGAGAGATTCAGGATGAAAATTCTAGTTTCTTGCTTCAGTTGCAGGATAATGTCCTCTACCTTTTGTTTGAGAAGTTGTCAAGAGGCAGAGTGATAAAAGTCTGAACAAAAACATTTCGGATCTTTCTATGTTATTTAAATTTTTTTCTTCTTGTTAAAACCCCTATGAGACATATATATTCTTACTTTAGCATTAAATTCACACTGAATACTGAGAAACAATTTTTGTCCCTTAAAAAAATACTATAATAAATGAACATAATAGAAGTAAGTCTGTTGATTTGCCAATGAACTGACCAGGGTTTCCACAGGCTCAGATATCAGAGAGTTCAGTTGTAAAAATTGTTTTCTATGTCTAAATATTTTATAGAGTCTTTTACCTACTATTACTTCCAGAATTCATATTGTAGATATGTAGGCAGTTTGAAAAAAAAGTTACTACTTGGGAAATTGAAAGTCATGGGTGGTCCTCTGACCACTACCGTGAGCTGAAGAATGTGACTGCGTGGTACTGGAAGACACAGGGTGTTGTGTAACTGTACATTACCACACATGCTATTCTTAGACCTCCCATTACACTGAGGTTCTCCGTAAAAATGACAGATCTATGATTCATTAAGATGTCATAAAAAAGATGAAAGAAGGTTTTAGAAAGTAAAAAGAATGTGGTGCACATGGAAATAATATATATAAATGGAGAAAGAAGAAGCCCTTGGGATTTTGTGATTAAACCCATCTGGAAACATTGACTTAGTCTTTTAACCTTTCATTTAACCTTTTAGTGCAGAAATAGCTAGCTTTAATTGGCTTATGATGATATGCATATGTATTTAAGTTATATCTAAAATTCAGGGCTGGCTAATGTTGAACTTTCTTGAATGATCACTATATCAGTCAGTGTCCAGCTGTGAAACAAAATTCCATTTGGATGGTTCAGTTGGAGATTTTAATGAAAGGACTCCTTGTAGATGGGAGCTGAAATATGAGATGGAGGCAACCACCAATAATCAACAATGGGCAGCTGTTACTACCCCAAGGCTGAAGAGACAAAGGGATGAAGTAATGTACCTTGTCCCTGGTGAGGAGATCCACGGATAAAGGGCCATCTCTTCAGGGCCATAATCATGGAGGAATGGAGACAGTGCCCGAAAACAGGAACCTTGTGTGTGGGGGTGTGGGGTGGTGTGGTTATGGGGGGAGAAAACAGGAAAAACTTATCCCAACTGTTCTCCTCTCCACTTCTAATGTCTTGCCCATGGCTTCCTTTGGCCAAAACCACTGAAAACCAGAGAACCAAAAACCTGGGTAATATGCTCCAAAAGGGCCCAATACTTGGGGCACACAGCAAGACAAGAAGAAGATGGAAAATGGATCTGAAAAGATAAAGAAAGAATGTCTCCTGCAGTCTCAAATGTTCAGACAACCTACAGAATGGGAGAAAATATTCACATGCTACACATCCAATAAAGGGCTGATAACTAGAATCTATATAGAACTCAGGAAAATTAGCAAGAAAAAAATCAAACAACCCTATCAAAAAGTGGGCAGAGGACATGAACAGAAACTTTTCAAAAGAAGATAGACTATTGGCCAACAAACATATGAAAAAATGGTCAACATCTCTAATCATCAGGGAAATGCAAATCAAAACCACAGTGAGATATCACTTAACACCAGTGAGAATGGCCTTTATCAAAAAGACCCCAGACAGTAAATGTTGGCATGAATGTAGAGAGAGAGAGGGACACTCATATGCTGCTTGTGGGACTGCAAACTAGAGCAACCTCTTTGGAAAGTAATATGGAGGTACTTCAAAGAGCTAAAAATAGAACTACCATTTGATCCAGCAATCCCATTACTGGGCATCTACCCAAAGGAAAAAAAGACATTCTGTAATAAAGACATCTGCATTGGAATGTTTACAGTAGCACAATTCACAATTGCAAAGACATGGAAACAACCCAAGTGCCCTCAATACATAAGTGGATTAATAAAATGTGGTATATGTATACCACGGAGTTCTACTCAGCCACAAAAAACAATAGTGATCTAGCACCTCTTATATATCCTAGATGGAGGTGGAGCCCATTCTAGTAACTGAATTATCACAAGAATGGAAAGACAAGCACCACATGTACTCACCACCAAACTGGTATTAATTGATCAATACTTATGTGCACATATGGAAATAACACTCATTGCAAATCAAGTAGGTGGGAGGGGGGAGAAGGGGATGAATAAATTCACACCTAATGGGTTCAAAGCACACTATCCTGAAATAAAAAAAAAAAAACCACAATGAGTTATCACCTTACACTTGTTGGGATGGCTAATATCAAAAAGAAAATAGATTGCAAGTGTTGGTAAAGGCGCCAAGAAAAGGGAACACTTATACACTGTTGGTGGGAGTGCAAAATGGTGCAACCATTAAGGAAACAGTATGAAATTTTCTCAAAAAATTACAAATATGACTACCATAAGATCTAACAATTCCCCTTCTGCATATATACCAAAAGGAAATGAAATCAGTTCCTCCAATGTTCATCGTAGTGTTATTCACAATAGCCAAGATATAGAAACCTAAGCATTTCTTGATGGATGAACAGATAAAGTTATTATGATTACACACACACACACACATATGTAACATTATTCAGCCTTAGAAAAGAAGGAGATCTTCCCTGCCATTTGTAACAAAATGAATGAAGCTGGAGGATATTGATGCTAAGTGAAATAAGCCAGACACAGAAAGAAAAATACTGCATAATCTTACTTACATGTGGAATCTAAATAAGTCAAATACCATAAGTCCTCTTGCAATATCCTTGATAGGTTCTTGGAAAGTATGACTTTTTACCCTAGGCTAATTGATATAAACAAGAGTTAAGATCCTGTGGCATGTTTCTGGTCACAAAAACATCACCATACTTCTAGATTAAGACTCAAAACATTTATAATATTAAACATTATAATGTGCAAATTCCACACAGACAATGGCCCCGGCCAGAAAGTGATTTTTTTTTCTCATCAACGTTATAAAGAAACGACTTTGAACAAAACAGCATTGAGGACCTGCTGTACACCAAAACAGTGAGTAGAATAGTGGTTACCAGATGTTGAAAGTGGAGGAAATGGGGAGATGTTGGGCAAAGGAATTTGCAGTTCTAAGATGAATAAGTTCTGGAGACCTAATGTACAACACAGTGACTATAAACAATAATAATACATACTTGAACTTTGCTAAGAGTTCGAGTATTCTCAAACCCCCCACAATAACTATGTGGAGTGATAGATATGTTAATTAACCTGATTGTGCTAATCATTTCAAAATGTATAAATATATCACTGTACATTGTGCACCTTGAATATATATGATTTTATTTGTCAATTATACTTCAATAAAGCTGAGAAAATTTAAAAAATACAAAAGAAAAAATTTTGACACAGACATACATGTATACAGAACAAAGGCCATATAAAGAAAGAGACAACAACCATCTGCAAGCCAAGGAGAGAAACCTCTGAATGAAATTAAACCTGCAGATACTTTGATCTTGGAATTATAGTCTCCAGAATCATGGGAAAATAAATTTCTATTCTTTAAGCCAAATAATAATAATAATAAAAGAAAAGGAAGAAAGAAAGGAAAAGAAAGAAGAAAAAGGAAGGGGAATTAACATGCAAAATAATTTAGTAAGTTAAATAACTTATTTTGTAGTAGTATTTATCACTCATACAAATGTTTCAGATTCAGAATGACACAGTAGTTAATACTTATAAATTTTATTAACCTCTTGTGTTGTTTTCTAAAATAAAATTGGCAAATAGCATTGATCTCTCTCATTATAAATCATTGATGATGAAGTTTAATACTTCTTTTTCAATTGAGAAATATGTAAGTTAAAAGTTTGCCTACATATTTAATAGAATTGATTAGTTGGTGTATCTCAAATATTGTTAAAGAGTAAATTGTTCTTTATTTACAATATAGGTTAGTGTTTCAGACAATATTTTAAGACTTTTTCTAATTCAACAATATTTTTATTTATTTAGACATTTTTGAAGTAATGTTAGGGTTAGGTTTAGCTCCTGGGAGAATGAAGGCTTAAAGAAATAGTACTATTCAACATATATGAACTTTATTCTGTCTTTTATCCTTCCTTCCATATTTTCCATCCTTTTTTCCCCTGTGTTACCTTCCCTATAGTTTCTTTTGATTTAGCATTAAGCAGTACTTTTATTCTGCTTTATACAATCTGTTATCAAATCTAAGAATTCAGTTGTTAGTGTCCCTTTTTGAAATTCTCATTTCCATGCTGTTTTAGTTACCATAGCCTTGTAGTATAGCTTGAAGTCTAGTAAATTGAT
>CAUYSK010125984.1:0-32208 GCA_963575035.1 Avahi laniger
CAACATCCAATAGATGTTATTCTTATATGTGCACTTATATGTTGATCAGTGAAACCAATTTGCTGGTGAGTACATGTGGTGCTTATTTTTCCATTCTTGGGATACCTCACTTAGTAGAATGGGCTCCAGCTCTATCCAGGAGAATACAAGGGGTGCTATATCACCATTGTTTCTTATAGCTGAATAGTACTCCATGGTATACATATACCATATTTTATTAATCCACTCATGTATTGATGGACACTTGGGTTGTTTCCACATCTTTGCAATTGCAGCACACTGGAGTTTTGACCTGCTCCGTTTCCAACCTGGGCCGGTTCACCCCTCCTTGGGCAAGCTGGTGGCCCTTGCTTCCTGGAGGTCACCATATTGATAGAGAACTTAGTGTGGACACCAGATGGGAATAGCGCACTACAGCTCAGAACTCCTGGGCTCCGGTGAGCCTCCTTCCTCAGCCTTCCCAGTAGTGGGGATGACAGGCATGTCCACCGCACTGGGTCAACACTTCAGATTCTTAACCTCCATTTTCTTTAATCCCTTCCTTAGGAGTCAGACATTGATGTCACTACTACTTCAATCTCAGCAACTGTATGGATGGGCCTCTGTCCCTTGATCTGTCTCCTGTTAAGATTGTTCTGACAGACATGAGCAGTATTTAGAAAGATGATGCTACTAATCTCTTGTTGCTAAGACCCTGACTTTGAGGGTTAAAAAAAAAAGCAAAAACGAATGAGACCATTAGAAGAACATTTTTTCTACAGAAATCTCAGGATGTAACCAATTTATAAGAGTTGTCCCACCATTATAGGTGCGGTGTGGAAGCAGCCCTCTGGTGGGGAGGGGGTCAGCTTTTATTTGTTTCCTTTGGGTCCACCGACCCTCAGCCTCCTCTATTTTTCAGGGGCATTGATCTAACTTCTCTGTTGTCTTACTTTCTGCCTGAACATGTCCCATCTATTTCACTATCTCTTCCTACCACCAGATGGTGGAAAGGGAAAAGGAAATAACGGCTGGCAAATAAATGTGATGGCAGGCAGAGCATCTGTGGTGAAAGGTGTGGTGGTGAATGGACCCAAAAAGGAGCTTGTGAGTTGCCCACGAATTCCCGCGAATTTCTTGTTTGCATTTTATCACTTGCTCAAGGGTTGGCTGTCCAGGTCTGGGGGTCAATATAACACAATGAAGCCCGTTGGGGAGGGAGCCAGCCCTGTCTCAGAAGATTCCTGGGAACATCGGACCCTGGGAACATTTCCTGAGCAAGCGACTCCCCCTGGCCCAGGCACGGGGCGCGGGGTTAGAAGGGTCCCTGCCAGGCGATGCACGCCATCGCCCCGCTGCGCCTTCCTCCTTTTTTCCACGTCCATCCCACCACCTCCTCCGTGGCACCTGGCCTGCCCGCCTTTCTACGCCGCACTGAAGGCACGCTGCGTTTCTCTCCCTTCACAGGGACCCTTTTCCTTCCCTCCCACCAGCCCCCTCTGGGAAGCCTTGTCCTGATCTCCCAGGGTCACCTGCCATCACCCTCAGCAGGTGTTCGCCCCTCACCTGCCCACGATCTCCCCTCCCCCAGCCGGTCCTCCGCCTCTCGTCGCCCTCTCCCGGTCAGCCCCCTTCTCCTCCTTTTCCACGTGCCCCTCCACTCCCACGCCCCCACCCCCACGGACCCCCATCTCCTCCGGTCTCGAGGAGTCTCGCGGCACTTCCCGGGGCGTTAGCCCAGCGCCGCGGGTGGGGGGCAGCGGCGCGGAGCTGGGTCCCTCCAGAGCACGCGGTGAGTGGGGCGCGGGAGCGCCTCAGCCGCAGGGACGCCCCCGGAGCCAGCCCCCACGCGGCCCCGCCCCTCACTGGCCCCGCCCCTTACCGGCCCCGCCCCCGCCCCGGCGGCCGCGCGTCCCCGGCAGGCGGAGCCGCAGGAGCATCGCGGCGGCGGCGGTGAGGAGGAGGGGAGGGCGGGCGGCGCGGCCGCGGCTGCCGGGCGCTGGGCTGGGCGGCGCTTTATTTTTTTTTTTTCGCAATTTCCACTCGCGGGGAGCAGGAAACCCGGCGCAGCCGGGCGCAGCGGGCCGCGATGCAGCAGCGGCAGCAGGAGTCGCCCCGGGGCAGCAGCAGCAGCAGCAGCAGCAGAGGCAGCAGCGGGCGGCGCTGAGCCGCCGCGGCCGCCACTGAGGAAGAAGCCGGCCCAGCCGCCGCCGCGTCCAGACCCGTGCGCCCCGATCCCGGTGCCCCGATCCCAGCGCCCCGATCCCCACGCCCGCCGCCTCCGCCAACTTTCACGCTGCCTCGGCGGCCCGGCCGGGTTCGACGCCAATGGGTGAGTGGGGGGCCGCCCGCGCCCAGGCGCCCACCTCAGCCCGGGGGCGGCGCTCCCGTCCCAGAACCGCGGAGCCGGGGACGGCGCCCCGGGGGCAGGGCCCGGGTGGGTGACACCGCGATGGGCGCCCTCGCCTGCCTTGCGCACCCCCATTTACTCCCACTTGCGCCGGTGTCCCTGCCGAGCCCGCGCGCGGCGCCGACGGGAACCCGCGGGGGCCAGGCACAGGATCGCGGGGGCTGGCCCCGGGCGGCTGGGGCTGAGGGATGCAGGGGGTGTGGTTGGTTTTTTGGGTGGGCGGGGGAGTTTTGTCTTGGCCATTTTTTCACCCGTGCGCGCCTCCACTGTGCTGCAGACGCGGGTACCCGGACCTGGTGGGCACCGGCCATGCGCGGGGCTCAGGGTGCCCGCCTGGCCCTTCCTCGGTGGAAGCTCCAGCTTCCCGGGTCTTCGGGGAGCTGGGTTGTCTTGCGGGGGGCTGATGGGGTGGGGGTGGGGCGGGAAACGCCCCAGTACCGGACCTGGCACGCCGTCCCGGGTCCTGAGCTCCTGACCCGCCTCCCTTGGCATCCCCCTTCCGCTTGGCCCTGGCCCCCTCTCTGCCCGCCCTCCTCCAGCCTGGTGAGCTCTCCGCTCAGTGATGCTCAAAGGCCACTTCCCACACCCTCCTCTAAGTCCGCAGGGTCGGGGAACTGCAAGTGGTGATCCAGTCCTTGATTTATGGAGCAAACATCAGTTCCAAGTAGGCAACTAACCCTTAGATCCCCTGGGTCACATTTGGTATAGATCCCGGAGTATTGGAACCACCTTGCTGCCCAGAGGAGCTGGCACTTTATTGGGCAAAGGACTTGTGATTGCCTGGGCTATTAAATGTTTGGTCTACCCAGCTGATATTCTTGCTGACAGCCAGCCTCTGTTTTTCATGCCTCTGGCAGATTATTTTTGGGTGTTCCTAGGCCAAGCAGAGGGAGGCTGCAGGTTATAGTAAATCACAATAAAGCGAGACCTCTCTGTGTTCAGGTAACAGGATTCAATAGTGATGGGGAGCAGTCATAGGAAGCTCATGAAGACAGAAGCACTGGGAGAGGGAAGGTTTAACCCAGTCAGTCGCTGACAGGCAAAGTTAAAATCCCATTTGTGGTTCTTTGCCAAAACGCTTTTCCTTTCCCAAAGTGGTGGTAATCTGATGACCTCCCAGCATACATGTCACTTTTTTCACAGTGTCCTTCTCAGATTCCCGTGGCACGGTCTAAATTAGTTCCTGTTACCTTTCTCATACAGTGCCTTTTCCCCACAGCAGTATTACATATTTGACAGTCCTCCCTACTGTAAGCTCGGTGACCACAGGGGCAGTGCTGTGCTGCATGTTTTGCTCAGCACTGGTTTTTTGTTTTGTTTTTTTTTTTTTTTTGTTCTTGGTGCCTGGCACAGAGCAGGAGCTAAATATTTGTTGAATGAATGAATGAATGAATGAATGGTATGAAATCCTCCTCTACAAAACACTTCACTCGAATTCCTGTTTTGCTTTGGCCCCTGATAAGGTGATTTAGTTCATTAATAAAAGCAGATACTTTAAACCTTACAGGTCACTTTAGTAATGGATTAATTTGTCCTGAAGTAACAAAAAAATTCTCTTGGTGACCCACCTTTCATTTTGGGTGGGTCACCGAGAGGATTACACCCACGAAAAAGTTAGATCCGAATGTCCTCTCCCATGGCCAGGCTGTGCTTTGTATATCTCAGTGTGAAGGGGACTGAGTTCCGGTTAAGAAGAAACAGATCTGTTTATCATTCAGATCTGAACTGCTTTCATTCTTCAGACCCTCCTAAGAAAATTAGAGAGTGCTTCTGTAGCTTATAGTCCTTTCAAGCTTCATCTTTACTGTAACCATTAATGGGTGGGGGAGGGGAGCAGAAATTGATTTTCATTTATTTCAGGAGTTAATTCTTAGAAGTGATAAGATTAAAATGAATGTCATTTAATTCATTATGTTTCTAGTGGGATTTAAGGCGCTTGTAGTAGTTTGTGGCTAAAGATCACCTGCTCTTTTTGAAAGCGTTATCAGCAATGAATTTGTGATGAAGTGCAAGTATTTAACTATTGATTCTATATGTCTTCCAATGGAGTGACCTCACAGTGCTGAGGTTGTGTACACACACACAGGCACGCCCCTTCCCCCAAGTCTCTGGTTTCTAGAAGATTTATCCCGTTTATCAATTTGATGCAATTGTTTTGTTTTTTTTGATAGATGAGGTCTCACATATTGCCCAGGTTAGACTCGAATTTCTGGGCTCCAGCGATCCTCCTACCTTAGCCTCGAAAGTAGCTGGGACTACAAGTGTATGCCACTGAGCCTGGCTGTGATACACTTGTATTCTTACCTGGCTTGGTAATGACTTTTCTGTTGATGGAAACACAGTTAAATTGTATTTTATAGTCTTTGATCTTAAAAATATGAATAACTGAGAAGAACCAAATCCCTAACCCTGAAACGAACCTGGTTCGTTGCAAAATGGCCTCTTACAAAAGCCCATCAGAATGTGCCCTCTGAACTTGCTGGGAGATGCCTACAGTGCCAGACACAGGGAAAGCCTCTTATAATTACAATTACACAAATATTATTATGACCCAAATCTGTGAGTAGTGGAAGGGTTTGCAAGCCCAGCAAATGATTTCTGTTTAAAGAATCCCAGGGTAACAACAAAGTATGGACAGTTTTTAACAATGTACCGTGTCGGTGGTAGGCTGCTTTATGCTAAACTAAAGCTAAAATGAACGTAATGTGTTGGCGTCTACAAACAAGTCTTGAGTTAGAAATGGAAGAAAAAGGGCTTCCACCTTTATTGTACATGACCTTTACCCCCTTCCATCCAGCGTGGCACAAGCAAAACCTTGCCGTGGCCCTGGTTGCAAGACGTTGGTTATTTCTTCTCTTACTGCTTCAGTTCTTTTTGCATTACTGACATTCTCTCATCAAGTCTTGTATTTGTAGTTGTTTTAAAGTATGCTGCATACAGTGGTCAGTATTTGTTCATTTATCCATCTAGCCTATATTTTTTGACCGCCTGCTTTGTGCCAGGCATTGTGCTAGGAACAGGTGCACATAGACCTGCCGGCTTGGGCTTCTCAGTCTAGTGGAGGATGATTTGAATGCGATGCTCAGGGCAATGTGGAATGAAAAGCCATAGTAGAGCTCATGAAAGAAGCATAGAGAAGGGGAATCTAGCTCAGGCTCGAGAGGGATAGGAATTATGTCTTTGAGGAGATCGTGGGTGAGCAGAAATCTGAAGGTTGGATATGAGTCCTCACTGTCCTCCAGCCGCACACCTGAAGTTGAACAAGCTAGGTTTTCTCATCGCAGGGAGGGAGAACACACACCATGGGAACCCGGGGGTGGAGTGGGAGATCTCAGCAAGAGGGTTCGAGAAAGCACGACTTAAGGGATTTGCTCCTGTGTCAGTCGGTTTTGGGGAGCGGCTAAGGAAGCCAGGCATTGCTCTGGATTGAACACTGCCATGGTAATTCTGTGACTGGGTGTCTTAACTACTGTTTTCTAAAAGCAGGGAAAATTAGAGCCGGGCCACTGTTGTGGCTGGAAAAGAAGCAGCTGTCAGTCGTATTAGCCAGGATTGGGGGATGTTTGATCACATTTGTGTGGACAAGGTTTATGTTTTGTCTGTGTTCAGAGATGATCATAAAGTGGTCTTGTTTTGGTCTTATCCCATCCTGGTCACAGAGTGGCTTTGCCTGATGTTGGAGTTCTGGGGAGCTGTTTCTGTTCAACAGGACCCCCAGGCCCAGCTGTGAGTGCCCGGCCAGCAGGACTGCTCTTTCTTTTTCTCTGAGGTAACTAAGTGATGAGTAGGAGGCAGTGCAGGATGAGAATGGCTTTCTAGGTATATTCTGTGGCTACTTAGTATCAGCCAGCTCTAGCCTGGACTGTTTGTTGTTCAGCATTAAGCAAAAGGGACGACTGAAGTGTTATAATACGAAGGGAAGAGAGAGTAACAGAGCAAGATGCTGAGAACCAAGGAGTTAGACTCTCATTGGGAAAGATGCAAGGCAGGAAAATACTAGAATCCTTACAGGGTTAGAGAAGTGGTTCTCAGAGTGTGGTCCCCAGATGGGCAGCATCAGTCTGGCCTGGGATTCCTTTAGGGATACAAATTCTCTGGCTTCTTCCCAGCAGATCTAATGAATCAGGACCTCTGGGAGTGGGGCCCAGCAATCTGCATTTTGACAAGCCCTCCAGGTGGTTCTGATGCAAGGTCAAGTGTAGAACCTCCTTGCCTTACAGGTGGTAAAGCCCAGGCCCAGAGCTTGTGGTTCCCTGGAGCTCACAAGGCACTCTGTTCATAAAGCGAGATGCTGTTATAAGTGACACATGACCTTAGAGAAAAATATATTCCTAGTTCAAACAAACTTCTCATGGAGTTAAGGAACTATAGTGTGGATTCTTCCATGAATCCAGTCCAAGGCAGACCTCCAACACCTGCACATTAGTGGCCCTGGCCACCCGATCTCAGTGTTAGTCTCCGAGATTTTTACCAGAGTATCACACAGGCCTCCATCCTCTTTAGAAAGGGCTTTAGAATATACTGTTAGCACTATTCTGGTTTTCGATATTTGTTCATGATTTTCTATACCTGGTACCTGTATTAGTTTCTTACTGCTGCTGTAACTAACACAAACTTGGTGCCTTGAGACATTACAAGTTTATCCATCACTGGGCTAAAATCAAGATGTCAGCAGGGCCACATTGCTTCTGGAGGCTCTGGGAGAGAATCCCTTTCCTTGCCTTTTCCAGCTTCCAGAGTGTGCTCACATTCCTTGGCTTGTAGCCTCTTCCTCCATCTCCAACGCCAGCAATGGCCAGTCGGGGTTATCATTTCATAACCTCCCAACTGACCTCATGCAGGTGTGTCTTAGATACTTCAAACTGAGTATGTTGCAAACTGAGCTCAGCAGTCCTCCCTTTCCTCCTCTGATACCTGCTGTGCCTCTTTTTCTTCCCATTGCGTTGAGGGTATTCCCCGTCTTTCCTGTCACTTCCATAGACATGCTGCTGTGTGCCTTACCTTGTTCCTTCTCCTCTCCCCTCTCTTAGCCCTTTCCAATCTATAGTCAAGCCCAAATGTTTCTGGAATTGGCCCCACGTGTCTACCGTTCTGCAAATGCTTTAGAGCCCGAATGCTTTAGGCAAGCCTTGGTGAAGCTTGGCGGCCACCTGATCGATGCCTTCTCTTGTTCCGTGTTTGTTCAGGCCTCTGAGCATGTGCCCACCTAGTTCTCTCGATGGGGAACAGATGTCAGTCTCTTTTCTGCCTCGTGGCCTCCCTGTATTAGCTTCCTATTGCTGCTACAACAAATTACTGTAATACAAACCTAGTGGCTTGAAACAACTCAAATGTGTAATCTTACAGTTCTGGAGGTCAGAAGTTCAAAATGGATTGTACTGTGTTGATACCAAGGTGTCAGCAGGGCTGCCTTCCTTCTGGAGGAATCCATTTCCTTGCCTTGTCCAGCTTCTAGAGGCTGCCTGCATTTCCTTGACTTGTGACTGCGTCACTCCAAGCTCTGCTTCCGACCTCACATCTCCGTCTAGCTTACACAGCTCTGCCCACATTGCTTTTATGAAGATGGCTGTTTTACATTGGGCCCACCTGAACAATTCGAGATACCTGCCCCTTCTCAAGAGCCTTGACTTAATCACACCTGCAAAGTCCCCTTTGTCATGTAAGGGAATGTATACGCCGGTTCTGGGGATTAGGATGCAGACATCTTTGGGGGCCCATTATTCAGCCTACCACACCCCTCTTTCATCTTTGAAGCCTGCTCCAAAGGTATTCCATACAGCACTTCATCTTGTGCTAAGTCTGCATCTCCAACTGGGTCTCCAACTGCCAACTCCATTGCCCTGGCGCATTGCCTGGCGTGCAGTAAGTGCCATATGTTAATGAATGAATGTGTAACCCTTTCGCCCAAGTACGGGTACTACTTGTGATTCTATGAGACTATAGGCTGCCAGGAATGAGTGTGACTGTAAAGTCTCCTGGGCAGAACATGTTGACAAGGTCTGTTTGCTGACAGTTCATGGTGGCCCACACCACAGTAGGTGAGAAGGGTGATGCCACACGTGTCATGTGGCTTCAAAAAAGAACTGCAAGTTTCCAGAGAGGAAATTCTCTCTGGCAGCGGCTCTCAATCCGGGGTTTCCTCCTCCTCTAGGGGAACATTTGGCAATGTCTGGAGACACTTTTGGTTGTCACAGCTCGGGCGGTTAGTCTACTGGCATCTAGTGGGCAGAGGTCAGGGGCACTGCTAAACATCCTGCAGTGCACAGGACAATCCCCCACAACAAAGAGTTATCTGGCCCCAAATGTCAGCCATGCCGAGATTGAGCAAGCCTGCTCTGAGGGCACCTCAGAAGCTTATTAACACAGATGGTTGAAGCATCATTTCCATACTTCAGCGGCAGCCCTTCTGGAACATACAGTTTTCTTCTATTACCACAGTCTTCATTTTATGAATGAACCTAGAAGTCATTAGAGAGCAGGACTCTTGGCACTGTCTTTCGCCATTTTGTTCTTGGAGTGGAGAGTGTCTTAATACAACTGTTGCTGCTCTTCTGTCGATACCCAGGTCTTTAACCCGGGGAGAGGTGGGCACTAAGTTGTTAAGCTTGTTTCTTGCAGTGTTTGGCCGCTAGTGGGATGCGTTTTTATGTGGGGGGACAGGTGATGGGTCCTTCTGCCTCTCACATATTGGTCCCTGGCATCGAAGTGCTGGAAGGCAGTCATGGCCCATGCCTTCACTCAGAGAGGCAGAGTGACATGGTCCCCTAGTGGCAGAACCTGCCCGCCTTTCAATATGAAAGAACCAGCCCTGAATTATGGTAAAATATATAATAAAATTTGCTGTTTTAACCATTTAAATGTACAATTCAGTGATATTAAGTATATTCACGATGTTTTGCAAACAATCTTACTATCTAGTTCCAAAACTTTTTTTTTTTGTCACCCCTTCCTAGTAAATTTCTAACTTGAACATCAGAATCCATGTCACTTGGGGGTTGCTGGATGGGCCGGCCAACTTGGAGAACACTTGGAAGCCCAAGTATCCCAGTTGAGATTCCAAAGGAATATAGGAAAAGGAAAAGTATGATTATGTTGTTTTTAAAACGTTTTTGGTAGATGTTTCCTTTGGGAGGCACTTTATCTTGGTTCTCTCTCTCCAAGCACCTTCCCTGGTTACATACCTTTCATCCTGTGGGGAAATTTTGAATTTCTCTTTACATCCTGAAGCACTTGTGAGTTAGTTGCTTGGGTAACTTCCTTGGCAATTACTGGGATTCATTAAGAATGTCTGAATCGTAGAAAACACTGCAATGCCAAACCAGTCCCTTGAATTCACACACAAAAGGTTGATGACGTCTCACATTTCTTCGCCTAAATTCCTTCAGCTGGCAAAGGTACACTGGCAATCTGGTTGATTATATGCACTTGGTTTTGAACTTGATCATTATTTTATGGATAATACCTTACAGACAGTTCTGTAGTTTACATTAGGGGACATTTAAAGCAAAATATAGCTTGTGGGTCCTAACTCAGTGATAAACCATGCGTATATTTAGCCTTAGGAAGAAAAAACACTAATAACAAAAATCCTATGTTATTTGTCCTAACTGAACAGTATTCAGTTTGTAAGAAAAGCTCAGAAAAGGCCTTTGCTTATTTCCTTCCAGCGGCCAGGGAAGTGGTGGGCGTGCCGCAGGAGGCTGGTCTGTCCCCAGGTATGGTGACAGAGTGGCCAGATGAAGTACAATTCAATTCGTACTGTTATTTCTTCCTGTCTAGGATTAAGTACTATAAATATTTCAGTGCTCATTAGTTACTCATTTTGCATAACAAATTTAAGTCCTTAAGCACCCAAGTACAGCATGTATAGACAGTTTAAATTACCATCTCCTTCGACTTCTTACCAGTCAGAATGCAAACAGCAGCTCTTGTGTTTTTACCGGATTTCTCTGGACTGTTCTAGACTTGGAAGACTTGGGGCCATGTTCTAGGTCTGGTCCTCTGGGGCTGCACCAGTTTTATCCATCACACACCGCCTCCCCATGTGAAAAGTCTTTAATTAGCTTAGTGTCCTGTCTAATTATTCCAACTCGTTCTTACGTTTGTGCCTGGACCTAGATGGAGGTGCTCGAACCTTGTTTTGGATGAAGACTTCCTTGCTTTGCTCTCCCCTCCCCTTAGCCAGCTTCTTCATGGATCTCCATTTTCTTCACCAGCCTGTTGGGGCTGCTGCCCTCTGCCTGAGCATTTTACATGCTCACTTCTGGATGAAATTCACTCGGTTTGAATGGCTTCGCAAATGCGCTTTTTGCCTTTCTCCTATTTTGACGTTAAAGCAGAACAAACAAAAACACCTCTTCACAACTTGAACAAAATGGGACAGTTTTTAGCCGCTTAACCAGTGATTTCCCACTGTCCCTTTGTTCTCAGTAAACCATTAGATGGAGAACAGAGGTGTCAACCCAAATACAGTCCGTCAATGAGCCCATCTGTGATACCTAAAGCAGGTTGGGCAGAGTGTTTGTTAATTGATAGTATTTTTTTTTAAAGCTTAATTGCTGCCTTTGTCAGAAAACAATTGAAAGGAAAGTAATTGGCTGGGGGGTTTGGGGGACAGAGGTGTCACCAATGGAAGAAATAATTAGAGAGGGGGAAGTAGTTCACACTGTGTTCATCTGTTTGTTGGACGTAATGTCTACAGCTGCTTACTTGAGAAATTTTTAAATTATTTTTTAAAGTTAATTTTTGGAATAAGTTGTATATCCAGGTGATTCAAAATTCAAAAGGTGAAAAGTATTTACCATAAAAAGTCTCCTTCCCATCTCTGTCCTCCAGCTATCCAGTGACTCTCCCTGTAAGTTGTTGATATTTTGTTTCTCGAGTTTTCTTTCAGGGAGATCTCATACATATGCCAGCAGGTAGGCATTTCTGTTATTTCCCCTCTTTTTTACATACTGATTAATTGATGATGGGCAGACTTCTATCTAGTTGGTGATTTGAACTCTGTGCCTGGGTCCTCACATCTGATTTCGATGGGGACAGGTGTATCTTGGGAGAATTCTCTACAGTGGTCCCCAACCTTTTTGGCACCAGGGGCCATTTTCATGGAAGACAATTTTTCCATGGACTGGGGAAGGGGGGATGGTTTCGGGAGGATTCAAGTGCGTTACATTTATTATATACCTTATTTCTATTATTGCTGCATTGTAATATATAATGAAATAATTATTCAAGTCACCATAGGTTGGGGACCCCTGCTGTGTACTCCTGAGTCTCAACTGATTCTTGTTCTTTTTTTTTTTTTTTTTTCATGTTCTTAACTGATAGAAACTTTGTCCTGGATCTTAACAGATGTAGGCCTTGGTTCTTAACTGAGTTAGGAACTGTCTTCCCACTTTCATGTTGTGTGTGTATAGTAAGGACTTTCTTTAAGTCACAGAAGCCAAGCAGAGCCCAGTAACCTGAAAAAGGGATGTTGTTTCCAGGGACCTCTTGTGCAACCCAAGGGTGTCCACTGAAGGAGCTGGGCCCCGAGAAGAGCCTGGAACCAGGGATGGGCCAGCTTCCCAGCATGCTCTTTGGCCATCTCTCCTCCCTGCCCTGTCCCCTTTCTTCTCTCTGTATGACTTGTTCACAGGGCACATGCTACAGTTCCAGCCACTTGTTAAGGGTGACTTGGTTTGGTGCCAGTTCCAAATTCCCATTAGTGAGACTCTGAGCCCACTGGAGTCAGTGTCATCCTCCCCCGCCGCCCCACCTAGATACACAGGTGGCTGCTCCATGCCCCCATCCATGGGGGAAGGCAGGCGCCCGGTTCCAGTCCTGGTGTAAATGTCGAAGGAAGGCCTACCCGGTGGCAGGTGTGTGCTAGGTGCTGGGACACATCTATGACCCAAACAAAACCCTGCCCCTGGGAAGCAGTGCCTGGGGAGGTGGGGGCACTTGTGGGGCTGTCCTTGGGACAGGCACTATAAATGAGGATGCTAGAATTCCTGAGAGTGCTGGGAACCCATTTTCTCTGGCTTTCTCTTGAGAAGGGGATGATTGGTATGAGACCGTGGGGCCTCGCCTGTGGGGCCTCGCTCTGGTGACCGATCGATTGAGGATATTCATTCCATCCTCACAGAGTCCTTCCATAAGGCTCCCTTCCAAGGGCCCCTATCTGTGCCAGGAATGGTTGTGCTTTGGAGTAACAGGGTTTTTTTTTGTGTTTTTTTGTTTGTTTTTTTTGGTTTTTTTGAGTCAGTCTCACTCCATAGTCCCAGGTGGAGTGCAGTGTCATCATCATAGCTCATTGTAACCTCTAACTCCTGGGCTCAAGTGATCCTCCTGCCTCAGCCTCCCGAGTAGCTGAAACTACAGGCGCACACCACTACACCTGGCTAATTTTTTCTATTTTTAGTAGAAATGGGGTCTTGCTCTTGCTCAGGCTGATCTGGAACTCCTGACCTGAAGCAGTCCTCCCACCTCAGCCTCCCAGAGTGCTAGGATTACAGGCGTGAGCCCCTGCAACAGGGCAGTGATGGGGTTATTTTTACCCTTTGAGACCCTGAATTATATTACTGAGCTGGGTGTCTCCTACTGAGTTGGTGGCACTTAAAAAGTAGGGCGGTGCCTTTGGGGGCCCTTGGATGGGTTGGTGATAGCGTGCCTGGGGGAAGGGCACAGTTGTGACACGTCTGGTTCTTTTAGGGAACCTGTGGGTTTTTAAATGGAGGAAGAGATAAAGACATTGTGAAAAACAGCCACTGCCTGCCAAGCGAACCCCAGAGGCAGAGACTGCTCCGGAAGGGGGCAGGGGGCTCTAAAGTGTCTGGCTGTCTGCCTGGCTCCTCCCTCCTTCCTTCACCCTTTCTCTCTCCTCTCTCGGCCCCTACCTTCTCCCCTCTCATCCCTCACTACCCTCCTGTCCTCTCCCTTGCACCCCGCATTCAGATTCTCTGTCCCCCACCCTCTCTTTGTCACCTCACCAGCTCTCCCATTCCCCACTCCCGCTGCCCCCTCTTCCCTCCCCCTACGCACACCTTCTCTTTCCCCCACTCTCTCTCCCCTCCACCTTCTCCCTCCACCTACCCTCTGACTGTCTTCACTCCAGCACTCTCCCCTCCCTTCCTCTCAGCCCACCCTCTTCCCCACTCCTCCCCTCTCACCTTGCCCACATACCTTCTCCCCTGCGCCCCTTCTCCAGCCTGCTCTTACTAAGCAGTCTTCTTCCTCTCTCTTCCTCCTCCCTCTCCCGCATCTCCCAGCCTCTCCCTCCATCCCCTTGTCTCCCTCCAGCTCTTTCTTTCCTCTCTCCCATCCTCTCTTCTGCCCGGTCCGCCCTCGCCTGTCTCCCTCTCTTCTTTCTCCCCCACCCAGCTCTCTCCCCTCAGTCCAGTTCCTCCTGCACTCCCCCTTCCTCACACCCTCCCGTCTTTTCCTTCAAACCCTCTCCCACACAGTATTGCCAGAGGGCGGCAAGAGCCGGGCACAGGGTGACTGGCCCTTCCCAGCCCACAGCCGGCCAGTGGCCCCTTCGGCCAGCACAGGCCTTACCTTAAAAGCCCTCGCAGAGGATTCCAAGAGAGGGCTCCAGCCCTGGCTGAGGGGCCAGGCAGATTCTAGCACATGTTTCTTATTCTAGCTGCTTAAAATTTCTTGGTTATAAATATTTAGTGACTATATTACAGAGTTTAGGAAAAAGGAAGCAGGAGAATTTTAACTGACCACCCATGCAGTACCCAAGTATGACCACTGCCATTTTATTTTAGTGTATTTCTTTTTAAGGTTTTTACTATATACTTGTATATGTATCTGTATGTACTTTATTTATAGCTATGTATTAATTAGATATATACATAATTGTATGTCCTGTTTTTTTTTTTCACTTCATGGTCATCTTCAAAGCTGGTAATTTTAGTAGCAGAATATTTGAATTCATGCATCTTAATTTATGTAAGCATTTCCTTATCATTTCAGCATTTAGGTTGCTTCCATAATCTCAATGTTATAAATAAGGATGTGATGGACATGTGCTCCCTTTTTATCCTGTAAGGAGATCAAGTTGTAGGCAGGGTGGCATTTTACAGCCATTTCTTGTTTCCATAGGTCCCCAAGTGACTGGAATGGCCTGTGATGAGAAGGAAAAGGAGCGTAGTCCAGGGGGATTGTCACATGTGAATTGGCAGGGTGGTGGCCCTCCTTGTGTTTGCCTTCGGTGTTAGTTTAAGAAACTATGTGCTCACCTGGCTTACCATCCCCTCTGTGTGTGAGTGTGTGTGCGTGTGTGTGTGTGCGTGTGTGTGTGTGTGAGAGACAGAGAGAGAGAGAGAGAGAGAGAGAGAGAGAGACAGAGAGAGAGAGAGAGACAGAGACAGAGAGAGAGAGAGAGACAGACAGACAGACAGAGAGAGAGAGACAGAGAGATCAACACTTCTAAAGGAAACCACATGTGGGCTTTCATGCTCCACAACACTGTCTGTTCCACTGCACCATTTTGAGATGATTAATCCTGGTCCCAGGTTCAGGTGTGAGGTTAGGCGATGCACACTGAATGGTGAAACCCTTGGGAGTTTGGTTCCTTCTCTTTCTTTTCCCCTTTTTGCCATTGTTTTACTTTCACCACCTGACTGCCATCTAAAGGAACTTTGTTTCCCAGGCCATGGGGAAAATTTGTATCTGGAAGGCCCTGGGTCATCAGTGTGACCTCATATTTGGCTGAGATATGGATCCAAGTCCCATGCTGGCAAGGGAAAGGCCGTGGCTGTAATAAGGCTCTTGTGGTTTCTAGGTTAGCTTTGTGTCAACATCAGGCACTCCCCTAAAAAAATTATGCTTTTAGCTTCAAAGGGCACCAAGCAAGGGTGGCTAGAACCCCCAGGATCCAGGCTGCAAGAACCAGCTCAAAGCCTTGCTTTTCGACGCATCAGTTTTGATGATGGACAGCGTTGTGGGCAGTATACATTCCTCAACCACCAAGTATATGCCATATGTCAGCACATGTGCCTGGTAAAAAAAAATTTTTTTAAATATTTATGATGTTCAGGGGTTAGTTTCTGTCAAGGTTCTAAAATGAACCATAATAAATGTTAGAGAGCATTGGTAGCAAATATGTACCATATACTTTTTGCCTTTGTTACATTTTCATATTGTGAATGTAACCTGACTCTAATTTGTAAGACAAACAAAACAGTTGACTCAATAGTGCTGTATATTGGAATTCAATTAAATTCTACAAGTGTTTATTGAGTGCCTGTTAAGTGTAAGATCTGATAACTAGGGGAACTCAAAGATATCTAAAGTTTCACTCAATGACACATTTTACTTAACTTTCATTTCCCTCATGGAGGGGGGGAAGATTGTGATGTGGTCATTTTATGAACCACACGATGAAATAAGCAGTTAAACCAAAGGGTGTTTGTTTGAACAAGTTCTGTTTATTCAGAAAGAAGGAAAGGTAAATTTTAGGAGCAGGCATCAAGTTCGAAGAGCCGCTTTCTGAGAAACAACAATGTTTCATCAGCCTCTGAAACTGGCTCCTTGCTGGTGGTTCAAACAGAAGCAAAATAGAACAGGGTTTCTCAAATGGATGCTCAGGTTCCTTTCACAAGGACAATATTTCCCAAGAATCCCTGCTTTGCCTTAAACTTTTAAAAATGTTTGTTAGCTTAATATGAAATTTACCATTTTCAAGTGTACAGATCGGTGGTGTTTTAAGTCTATTCACGTTGTTGTGCAATCATCACCACCGTCCACCTCCAGAAATTTTTCATCTTCCCAAGCAAACTGAAACTCCTTACCAATGCCTGGAAACCACCATTCTACTTTGTCTCTGTGAATTTGACTATTCTAGGTACCTCATACAGGTGGAATCATAATGTGTGGTCTTTCTGTCTGGCTCCTCTCACTCGGCATAACGTCTTTAAGGTTCATCCATGTTGTAGCATGTGTCAGAACTTCCTTTCTTTTTAATAGCCTTAAGCTTTTAAATAATAATGCTACTTGAAAATACAGGCACTTAACTAGATATAAGCTACTTTTGCTTTTAACTCGTTTGCAAGTATAAACCTGAAATGAATTCACAAATTAAGTATAAATTAACCCACTAACGTTCAAATCAACGCTAATAGGAGCCACGATGGCGCGCTTCGGCAACGTGACAGGGCACAGGTGCTGGCTGCGGTGCAGTCCTTTGGTGTTCACTTGGTTCTCCCATCTCTTTTCTCTCTTCAAACCCTGGTGATGACCCTTCCTTCGTAGAGTTCTCCCTGAGGCCTTTTCACGTGGTGCTAGGCATTAAAAACTGTTCCGAACACCGATGTGATCCCTGATGTCATGTGTACGGCATCAAGCATTGTTATGAAATGTATAGTTGCGAGCCCGTTGTTCCTTGTAAGGACTGAAACACCGTGTGCTCTGGCTCCATCCCACCCCTCTCTATTCCCTAGAGGAAACAACCACCGTAAGTCCTTTTTAAAAATCATCTTTCCCTTCTTTTTTAAGAAATAGTTTTTATCATTTCCATATGTATCTCTTAAAAACATATTGTCTGCTTTTGCTTGTTTTTACTTTTATAAAACCGGGACCAAAACTGCACAGAGACTTGTGACTTGCGTGTTGTCTCTAGTTTTGCAGTTCATTTATGCTGTCTGGGATTCCATTGTTTAAACATGCCACTATGTATTCACCCTTTCTCCTACTGATGGACCTTTGAATTGCTTCCAGTTTTTTGCTACTAGGAACAGACTTCCTATCACATTCTAATAAATGTCTCTGGTACATATGTGAAATATATTTTTTAAAGGTATATATAGCAAGGGGTGGTTTTGCTGGGTTTTAAGTTGCTAGATTTCAAAGCGTTGTACCAGCATATATTCCCAACAAATGAATGAATGAGTGAACAAACTAATGAATGAAGAAGATAACATATTCATGGAAGGAGAGTATATATGAATATTCAACTTTAGAAGTGAATGCCTAATTGATTTTCAAAATGTGTGTTCCCAGAGTGTAAACATTTCTGCTGCTCCCCGTTCCCACCAATATTTGGTATCCCTGATGTATTGGGGTAGAGGCTTAACTGCTGTCACAGAGACCCCAAGATAGCATAGCTGTCTATTTTTCTCTCAGGCTACTTGCCTGCTGGCCACTGGACTGGTCGAGGTGGGCAAATGGCTTTGCTCCGCAAAATCACTGGGGACAAGGTTCCTTCTCTCTTGTTGGCGTGGCTGGAGCTGGCTTACCAGCACTGTGCCCACCTTCCAGTCCATGGCAGCGAGGAGTGGATGGGGAGCAGCTTCCCTTTGTTAAGGATGTGACCTGGAAACAGCTCACGTCACTTCCACCCACACCCCGTGGCTGAGAACTTAGCTACGGTCTCACATGTAGCCGCTGGGGAGTCTGGGAAACATACTCTCCAGCTGGGCAACCATATGCCCAGCAAAAGCTGGGGCTGGGGTGTATTCGGTTTTCATTCGTGCTGTAACAAATTACCACACACATAATGGCTGCAAACAACACAAGTTTATTATCTTATAGTCCGGGAGGTTGGAAGTCCAAAATGGATTGGCAGAGCTGAGAACCTTCTGGAGACTCTAGGGGAGGAGCATCCCTTTCCTTACCTTTTCCAGCTTCTAGAGGCCACCTGCATTCCATAGCTCCTGGCCTCTGCCTCCCGTCACCCTGACTCCTCCAGCTTCCTTCAAAACGTTTCCCTTTCTGGCTCTTCCATCTTTCAAAGACCCCTGTGATGACAGTGGGCCCACCCAGTTAATCCAGGATACTGTCCCCATCTCAAGACACTTAAATTAAATCAGCAAAGCCCCTTTTGCCATGTTAGGTAACATTTTCACGGATTCTGGGAATCAGGATGTAAACATATTTGGGAAAGCCATTATTCTGTCTACCATGGTGGGGAGGAAGGATTCTACAGATGGTCTCCGATTTACGATGGCTCAGTTTTATCACGGTGTAAAAGCAATACTCGCTCAGTCCACTCCTTGATTTAATGACAGTTACATCCGGATAAACCCATCGTAAATTGAAAATGTCTTAAGTTGAAAACACACTTTCAACCTACAATAATTTCAACGTATGATGGGTTTATCCAGACGTAGCCCCATCGTAAGGCAAGGAGCAGCACACGTGTTCTGAAAAAGAGGATGGGGATGTGGATAATGAGGACTAGAGAGAACCGCCAGTTTCTGCTGTATCATACAAGTGCAGTTTTGCCAATCTCATGGCTGTAGATACATTTTAAAAGTATTAAATTGTCAGAGCTGGTGAACTTGTGGAAGACAACTTTGTTTTCTGATAGTTTGTGATTCTCAGGGTTCTCATATGTAATCACAAAAGCAAAGCGTATCTTTGCCGTCTGCACCCTTTCTCATGAGCAACGATTTCATCCATGAGTCTACTGTTTGCCACGTTCCTTTTGTAAAGGACGTTTCCAAGAGAGCAGCTAGTATTCCTAGGATTAAATGACACAGTGTGTATTAAGATCCTGACACATAGTAGGGGCTCGGAGGTGTTAGTAACAAAAGCCCTCACTGGCACGCGGTGGCCAGAGTCCTCTCATGTGTGAAGACTGCCTCTCCGTACATTTCGTGCACACAGTAGGTGAACTAATCAAACTCCCTTTTTTTCCTTTTAAAAGGTTTTAATAGATTTAGAAGGTACTAGTTGGATTCCATTACATGTATTCCCCTTTCTTAATACTCTCTGGCCCTCCAGCTTGTGTAGTCATCTGTTTTATGTGTGTGTAAGAGGGAGAGAGGGAGAGATTTTTTTTTTTTTGGCCTGTGCTGTGGACTGAACGTTTGTGTCCCTGCCCCCAGATACATTCCTATGTTGAAGCCCTAATTCCCAATGTGGTGTTATTTGGAGATGGGGCCTTTGGCAGGTGGTCACAGGTCCCTGTTCCTTTAGGCAGCTTGATTTAGAAATTGTCTTTATTTTTCTTCTGCCATTCATTGCTTCTCTGTGATATAGGAGTGTTAAGTCAATAACTTGTCAAACTTAGGTATACTCATTTTTACATATAAGATCAGGAAAACTTTCTGTGCTGGTGACTCAGGAGTCCAGAGTGGCCAGCAAGACTCATGCGTCCTTGCGGGCTCCAGCAGCACCATCATTGGCCCCTTCCCATTGCCTCCCTTGGCTCTGCTGCGTCTCTGCCTAGTCCCTTCCTCCCCTGCCTCTGTGTGGTCCTAGGCCCTGTCTTGAGAAATCTTGGCTCTCAGCCTGGAGCTGATGAATTCTTGCTTAGGAGGTGGAAGAGAATAGCATGTCTGACTAAAATTATTCATGCATGCTGCAGTTGCAATTTCACTTTCCTAGGGTTTATAGTTATAAACAGGAAGACACCACCAGTTGGGGATGAGTTATTTATTTTTGAGGAGGGATCGTGAGACATCTTATTTATCTTTGCTTTACTTGGTCTGCTGGAAAATGCAAGGAAATCCGATTTGTTGTAGCCAGACATAATTCCCTCCTCCCTTTCCTCTGCCTCTCCCCACCCTAACTTGGATGCTTCCTGAAGCACAGGAGAGAGGTCATGGCTTGAGGAGAAGGCACGTGTGCTGGTTTAAGAAGCCTCACCAGGGACTGCAAAGATCCCGAAAATCATGCTCTGAGACCACCAGCTCCCCAGTGCCCAGGCGAAGACCGTGGCCTTCTCATCCTTGCTGTTGGTGTCTCATCTAGAATGGGCAGCAAAAGAAAAATATTTGTTGGATGAGTGAAAACAATATGACTCTAAAGCCAGATCCTCATTTCCCCAAACCAGGCCAGAAACTGGTATTTAAGGGTATTGCTTATCGACTCCCGCTCAAATGCACATCGCATGCGGTCAGGAGCAACTGAGCAAGTCAGCGCTGCTCATATACTTCCCAGCTCTTGGCCCTGTCATGTTGTAAGGTCTGTTTACATGTTTGCAAAGTATTTCTCTCTTGAGAGACCTTAAAAAAATAGGTAAAATTATGGGTGATACCATCCATTGGAGAATTTTGGCAGCACAACAGTGTTTGTGCCCAGACCACTTCTACCGTATGTACAGGGATCTTCCTGTGGCTTTGCGTAGCCATTAGCAGAAATTTTCTTTGCATTGAACTTGCCAAGGAGAAGCCAATGGATGCTTGGCCCCTTGTAAAGCACACACACTGTCGTTAGGGCAGCTGGAGGCTAGCTCGTTTTACTGTCCCCTCAGAAGCTTCCTTGCCATGGCTACACCACAAGAAGAAATCTCCATTGCCTTTCTTAGTTGTGGTCAGCTTTCAGGCTTGCCACACTTCCTCCTGGGTACAATGTAATGAAGCACATTCAGGCACCCTGGGTTGTACGCAGTAGATCTGAGATAAGGGAGCCAGAACGCTCATTGCTGCAGGGCTCTCATCCTGCATTTTAGGGAAGTGTCACTGGCCCCCCTATACACGCCGCAACACGAGATGTTTTTCTTCTTTTTTGCCTTTGGCTGTACTTTAACTTTAGCCTGAACCAGTCCCTGGTGTTTTGCTTCAGGATTTTTTTTCTTCCTACCTAGGGAGTAATTGCTTAGAAAATGCCCTCCCGTCAAAAACATAAAGTCTTCAATATGGTAAATCGGTAGTGGAAACTCCGTCATCATCTGGCTTAACGTTTGAACCGTTGCTGATGGCCGAGAGGTTGCAGCATGATGGCAGGTCCCTTTGGAAGCCTGTTGGGTGAACTGGGGTGTTGGCTGTCTGCTTTGGTCAGTGTGTGGACACTCATTTGGGGACCAGCCCATTTATCACAGGCACTTCAATCTTTTAGTGTTCTTGTGCTTTGGAGAATCATAGGAGCCATATGTCGCTTCACAGGTAACCAAGACTTGCTAAAAATAGAGCGTAAACGGCCCCGCTGTTCTGGCCTTGGAAATCATTGCTCTTTATTTTTAGGCCTGCCTTTGTTATCCCTAACTACTTTCAAGTCTGGGCAATAAGAATCGCTGAGCAAGACCTTTGCCAGTTGGACACTGTGAGAGTTTGAACCTTCACTCCCAGCTCGTTGGAAGGAGGATCCAAATCTATTGACAGAGGGAATGCTGACCGCCACGTGGCCGCCTTTCGCCACCACCACCCTCTGTTAGGGAGGATTCTGTTTCACTGTGGGCTCAGGGCCCTCACAACAAGAAAAGCACATTGCAAAGAGTGAATTTTGGCTCTGAGTTTGTGGCACCGGCCAAACAAGCAGAAGAACAGACCGACATAAAAACCACTGAAGAACAACCCCAAGGCTCAGACCCACACACTGTGGGTCTTGGGTGGTCTGAAATGGAAATTGTCATCACCATACTTAGTTGCAAACTGATGCATTAAATAAGTCAGAATAGGCTTAACTTCCATTGCTCATTTCATAAGTAATAGTCTCATTTTACTATCCCCATTCTTGCCCACCTTCGGTTACAGAAATAACTCTGAGTGGGTTTTCTTTTTAAAGATCTGTGTCAAGCAGATACCTCATAAAAATGGCACAGGCAAAGTGTTCTATTTAGAACTTGCCCTGTGACACAAAACCACAGTGTGTTTTCTGTCCCTGGGCACTGGTTTCTTTGGAGGTAAGTGCTGAGGGAATCGAGCTAGCCTTCAGGGGACGTGACTTGAAAGTGCCGTGGGTTTGGCATAGATAGTTTTACTTCAGTGAGAATTGTTGATTCATCCCCAAAGATGCTACCATGGCATTTGATAACCAGGTATATTCAGCTCCTCTTGCTGCCCTAACAAATTACCATAAAATCAGTGGCTTAAAACAACTCAACTTTATTGTCTTATAGTTCTGTGGGTTAGAAGTGTGATGTGGGTCTCACTGGACTAAAATCAAGGTGTCAACAGGGCTGTGTTCCTTTCTGGAAACTCTAGGGAAAATCCCATTCCTTTGCCTTTTCCACCTTCTAGAGACTGCCTACATTCCTTGGCTCATGGCCCCTTCCTCCAGCCTCAAAACCTGCAAGAGTGGGTGGAGTCCCTCTCACATCGAGTCACTCTGACCTTCTCTTCTGCCTCCCACCCCTTACACTTTTAAGGACCCTGTGGTTACATTGGGCCCACCTGACTAATCCAGGCTCATCTTCCTGTTGGAAGGTCAGCCGATTAGCAACCTTAATTCCATCTGCAACTTTAATTCCCCTTTGCCAGGTATTCACAGGTTCCTGGGATTAGGATGTGGGCATCTTGGGGGGGGGGAGCATTATGCTGCTGACAATGCCAACGACTTTGTTTTTCTAAATCCCCATATCGGGTAGGGCCAAAGGGGCAGTCATTTTGGTGGCAGACAGCTTCCATCTTTGCAGAGTTTCAGGAAGTTGAGAAGGAAGTTTCTCTCAGACCAGTGGGCCGTGAAGTTTGTCAGGTAGCTTGTTTCTCTGTAGGCGGCCCTATAGTTTTGGTGATCCCAGCTGGGACTCTTAGTAGGGGCTGCTGGAGTCAGAGGATGGCCTTGAAGGGGAGGGGAGTCAGGATGACTGGTAGCAGCTGGGCTGGCTAGTGAGAGAGGAATGAGGAAGCAGGGGGATGAGGACAGGAAGTGACAGATGAGTCTGCCCCTTGGGAGAAAGAAAATAGAAGATGGGGTTGATAACATCTGGCCCCAAAGAAAAGAAAAGCATGTGCTTTTTTGTTTATGTGCTTTGTGATTGACTCACTTTTGAGTCAGTTTAGACTCTGGGCTAAATAAATGTGTTTGGTCACCACTTGGACATGCAGCGTACTCTTGTCACAAAAAGCCTGAGGGGTTCAGTGTGGCCACTTGGTGTCCTGGGGGGGGGGCATGTCACTGCCCAAATGGCTCTCTCTGAAGATTGCAGCAGCCCAGCTGGTGACCTTGTCCCAGGAGGACTCCACTCTGAGGAATGTAAACCGGTCTGGCATATGCTCACAGAGCCTTAAACGTGTCTCAGGAATCCTAACAAACAGTCCATTGTGAGCTGACCTAAACTGGTTTGGGATCTGAATATTCGTCAAGTTCTTTTGGAAAATAGTAGGTGGGAGCCTTGTGCATCCTTTCCCACCGTCCCATGACTGGGAGGTATGTTAAAGTGAAAGCAAGTCTGAGACCCATTTCAGCCACTCATTCAGACACTTGTTAGCAATCAGGCACCGAGAGAGCCCAACAGTCTGTTCTGGAAGATCCGGAAAGCTCCAGCAATCTGGCCAAGCCCCTTTCAGGAAAGAGGCATTCAAAGCAGATGCCACGGTATTCCAGTGGCAGGATTCAGCTAACCCCCAGGGAGAGGACAGGGCCCTCCCTTAGTGGTTGTCCATGGGCGCTGACACAGTCCTAGCCCCCCTCTCTGAAGGGGTGAGACTGCTGGTCTTTCTAGATTCCTCTATGTGGTTCTTGTGAAGGTTGAGATGGCAGCACAACATTTGCATCCAATCCCCGGAACAGGGAGTCATTGCTAATTTTCATGATGCTAATTAACTGGCTCTACTGCGCATGGACTCTGATTAGTCCTTCAAATGCTGGCCTGCCATCTCTGGAGTGTTCTTTTCTGATTTGGGTACTTCACGTGTGAACCGACCACCAATACACATTTATATATTACACTGTCTAAGTTTTTTAGCATGGATTGATAGTTTTATTTTGAATAAACTTTGGACTTATGGAAAATATGCAAAATGATATAGTTTCCCTATATCCCTCACCCAGCTTCCCCTAATGTTAACATCTTATATAATCATACTATTATTATTAGAATCAAGAAATCAGCATTGGTATAATGCTATTTACTATACTAACAATCTTATTTAATTTTATCAGTTTTTCCACTAAGGTCTTTTTTGTTGTTGTTGTTGTTCTAGGCTCCTATTCAAGATCCTACATTGCATCTAGCTGTTATTTGTCCTTAGTCTCCTGTAGTCTTCCTTTGTCTTTCCTTGTCTTTCATGACCTTGATATTTTTGAAGGGTATTGATCAGTTATTTTGTTGAATATCCCTCAAATTGGGGTTTCTCACCATTGGACTGAGATTATGCCTTTTTATTGTGGTAAAATATACATAACATAAAATTTACTATTTTAACCATTTTTAAGTGTACGATTCAATGGTATCAAGTATATTCACAAGGTTGTGCAACCACTATTTCCAGAACTTTTTCATCATCCCAAACAGAAACTCTGCACCCATTCATTAAACAATAACTCCTCATTCCCCCTTGTTCCTGCCCCTGGTAACCACCATTTTACTTTCTGTCTCTATAATTTTGCCTATTCTAGGTACCTCAATAAGTAGAGTTATAGAATGTTTGTCCTTTTGGGTCTGGCTTTTTTCATTTAGCTTTTGAGACTCATGCATGTTGTAACATCTATCAGTATTTCATTTCTTTTCTTTTTTCTTCTTTTCTTTTCTTTCTTTTTTGTTTTTTTTTAAGAGATGGGGTCTTGATATTTTGTCCAGGCTGGAGTGCAATATTCACAGGTGCTATTATAGTATATTACAGCCTTGAACTCCTGGGCTCAAGTGATCCTCCCACCTAACCCTCCTGAGTAGCTGGAATTATAGATATGCACCAGTGTGCCTGTCCCATTCCTTTTTAAGGCTGACTAATATTCCATTGCATGGATAGACCACATTTTGTCTAGCCATTCATCTCTTGGCACTTGGGTTGTTTCTACCTTTTGACGATTATGAATTATGCTGCTATGAACATGAGTGTGTAACTAATTGGTTCACATTTTTCAAAGGAACTTGGAGAAACTGGAGAAGGCACAGTTTGGAGCAGACAGGGAAAGGTTCTTTTCTGTTTTTCCCATCCCCAACTAAGGCTTTCACTGAAGAGAGGGAGATTGGGGTGGAGGGGGTGGGAGATGGCAGGTGGATTCAGAGATGGATGCCAGATAGTTGAGGGGCCAGGAGGAGAGAAGGAGCCCGACCTGTTATCCTTGTCCAAAGGTGCTGCTGCTGAGGGAATGCCCAGAAGGTATAAAGCAAACCCCCAGACAGGGTCAAAGGCCAGTGGGAGAATAGATCAGGACCATGATCTGCAGCTGCAAGGGTGGTTCACCCTGCACCACCCAGAGCGGGCCAGAGAGGAATAGGCTTGGGTCAGGTTGGGAATTAAGTCCACTTTACTGTCTCCTCCTGGTGTTTTTTTTTTTTTTTTTTGATTTCTGTGACTGTATCTCCCGATAAGAAATGTATTTTATACTGTAGCTTGGTACATACACCCATCTTCACTTATGCTTGAAATATTAATTTCATAGCAAACATTTGATGCACTCTGATATTTTCTATTCAATTTTGTTCCATTACAAAAAAAGCTTCTTGTGACCTGGGTCACCCTTGGCTTGAAAACACTGTGCTACACAAAGCCTCATGTGCAAAGTTTTTTGTGCCAGTTATTTTTCTTTCTCTATTGGGTTTTTGTCCATCTTCAGTTGGAAAATGTAAACCATGTATGATCACGTTTCCCTTTTTGTTTTGGCTGTCAGGAAATGCAAACCAAGTTGGCTTGACCAAGAGGTGTAGGTCTCTATATGGTGGTCGTGTACTGTGCATACTGATACCTTGACTTGCCGTACCTCTTGAGTTTCTAGCCGTATTTTTCCTGATCCTAATTATTCATATATTTTTGTTTTGCTGCATGAATTTTTTTTTTTTTTTGAGATAGAGTCTCACTCTGTTGCCTGGGCTAGAGTGCTGTGGCGTCAGCCTAGCTCACAGCAACCTCACACTCCAGGGCTCAAGCGATCCTTCTGCCTCAGCCTCCCAAAAAGCTGGGACTGCAGACATGTCACCATGCCTGGCTAATTTTTTCTCTATATATATATTTTAATTGTCCAGCTAATTTCTTTCTAATTTTAGTAGAGACGGGGTCTCGCTGTTGCTCAGGCTGGTCTCGAACTCCTGAGCTCAAACAATCCGCCCGCCTCGGCCTCCCAGAGTGCTAGGATTACAGGCGTGAGCCACCGCGCCGGCAGCATGAATTCTTAGCAGCTGCCACAAGTCTGTGTGGAATGTGATGATGGAATATATAACAAACCACTGAGAACTTTTGATCTTAACTGAGATAAACTGTAGAGATAAAGTAAAGTCTGATTTTTTTTGAAGCAAAGTCTGGCCTATATAATTTTCTTATAGCTGTATTTTTTTTTCATTTATTTTGCTGGCCTTTATTTCAGATTATCTAGAAAGCAGCTCCCTCCATTTTTTAAAAAAGAAAGTCGCCAAAGTTACCAAAGTAGAATTTGAGGAAGTTTGCTATTAGTGTGGAGGGAAGGTGTCATTTTGTCTTTAAGCAGAG
Organism: Avahi laniger; assembly: GCA_963575035.1. Taxonomy (NCBI): domain Eukaryota; kingdom Metazoa; phylum Chordata; class Mammalia; order Primates; family Indriidae; genus Avahi; species Avahi laniger. Next base: position 26,629 of record CAUYSK010125984.1, read on the forward strand.
CCATTTTTACTTGCACTCACATTTCCTCGAATTCCATCTACTTATGCAGACATTTTTTTTTTAAATCCCAGGAATGTCTCTTGGTTAAGCTCCCTGCCTCTGTCTCCTGTCTCCCCTCAGGTTCCCATCCCCCTGCTTGGTTTACTGTCTAACTGGTGTCCCTGCCACCTGTAGCCTCTGCCCGTGGGTCCTTCTGCCACAGGTGTCTGCAGAGAGCACACATTTATGGTCGTACTTCCCCTCTTCTCCCAATCCTCCACTCTCCACGCTTCCAGATAATGCAGTCTCTTGAGCTTGCACCAAGGCTGAAATCTCCCTTGCCAATTGATTAGTGCACCCCAACTTCCAGTGCACCCCCCCCAGTCCTCATGTTGGAAGGCTCCGAGGGGGAGTGATGTGAACAGACCATCTGATACACAAGGACCTCTCGAGTGGTGATTTAGACGAGAGAGGATGAGTTTGGAGTTGAAGGCATTTTTAAATGTACTGTTCACTAAGCAAAGGAACAAAGAAAGATGAGTATTAGTTCTAGGGGAAAAGAAACTTGTGACAGGGAAGAAACATGATCTTCGCATACCCTGTGGCTAGGCTTTCAGTAATGTTCGGGTAGTCATAATGATGTAAACACTTACATTAGTTTTCTAGGGCTGCCAGAACAAAGTGCCATAGACCAGGTGGCTTAAACAACAGAAATTTGTTGTCTCGCAATTCTGGAGACTGGAAGTCTGAGGTCGAGGTGTTGGTGGGGTTGCTTCCTCCCAAGGGCCATGAGGGCAGGATCTCCATCAGGCCTTTTCCCTCGGCTCTTCACATCGTCTTGCCTCTGTGTGCATCTCCGTGTCCAAATTTATCCTTTCTATGAGGACACCAGTCATGATGGATTAGGGCCCACCCTAAAGGCCTCATCTTAATGAATTATATCTGTAATGACCCTATTTCCAAATAAGGTCACATTCTGAGGTATTGGGGGTTAGGACATATGAATTTGGGGAGGAAACAATTCAACCCATAACGAGTGAACACTTATTCAACCAAAACAATATACAACCAGATGGGGGGTGAGGGAGGGTGGACGGTGTGCAAGGGGGCGGTGGGGGAGAGCACAGACTTCATCTTCCATGCCGAGAAAGAGAGGGGAAACGTCAAGGCGGAGCAGTGCCAGCATCTTATTTAGAATGTGGAAGCAAATACCAAATAATTGAGGCGAAGAGGTGCAAGTAGTTGCCCCTGGGAGGGGAAGTTGGGAGGCTGAAGAATGCTCTTTTCGGTGACCGATCTTTACAGATGTTTGAATCTTCCAAGTGTGTGTGAGGGTGACTTGGGTGACACAGACCGGCATTGTCAGTGCCGACTGCACCGGACTGCTCTTGCCTTCTTCATTTGAGGTGAGAAAAGGAAGTGGGGACTTAAAGGTCACTACTGACAAGAAGTGAAGTCTTGGACTTTCTGGGACCCATTTATTGTTTCATTCTGAAAGAGCCTAAGAGCTACTTTTTTAGCTCCTTCTATGAGATCACTTTAACATATTCCAAAGCAGGAGTTTTGGGAGGTTGGTGTAGTTTATTGCATTTTTGAAATTCTTCAGAAGATGTCTACTTTCTTCTCTCTGTTGCAGTTATTGATTTAGAAGCGAGCTAGAAGCATATGACAGCGACTGTCACTAAGCCACTCTGAAGTTAATTTTATTTTGGTTACAGGTAATTGTTTCATGTCTGCTTCTGTAGGGAACAGTGGTGATAGATTTTCTCTCCTTTTTTTCTGAACACCTTCCCCTTACCTGTGCAAACCTCTGCCTCTCTCTCCCTGCTCCCATAATGTGACAGGGTAGACACTGACTCCCAAGTGGGCAATTCTATCTACACAAAGCCCAAGTTCCTTCTACTGATGTTAAATAGCTTGTGGAATGTGTTAGTCTGTTAAGTAGCTGGTGGAATTAATGTATTAGGTCATCTGTGGAAACCATTAGAACAAAAAATCTGGCAAAAGAGCAGACCAGGAAAGTTTTCAAAAATATTATGCTTTATGGCATGTAGTTCAATGAAGTTTGTGCTAGCTGTCAGAAATTAATTCTTGCACTGTCAGGGTGCACACTTAAACAACAAAAAAGGAGCTCAGGTGCAATATGTGGCACATAATACAACATACACTCACATGCTTGTTTCAAAAAAAAATGTATGTATTCCTTGCATGTGTAGCACTGTGCCAGGTAGGGACTAAGAGTAAAGGAAAATGTCTGATACCTGGTCCCCTCTTTTAAGGAACTTAAATCTGTTTTGGGGTGACAAGACATAGGATGCAAGAGAGAATGAATGAGTTAAAATGACAGTGTAAGACAGGGATCAGCAAACTGCAGGCCATATCCAGCCTGCTGATTATTTTTGTAAATAAAGTTTTATTGGAACACAGCCATGTTCATTTGTTCGTAAAGGCAGAGTTGAGTAGTTGCAACAGAATATATGGCCCACCGAGCCTAAAATATTTACTCTCTGGCCCTTTAAGGAAACATTTACTAAGTCCTGTTCTAAGACAGTATTTCAAAAGGTGTTACAAGGCAGTGTATGAGAAGTAGAAGTGATTTTGTCAATGCGATAGTTGGTAAGTCTGAGAATGGAATGATGGGTGGCCTGAGAAGGGGTTTGAAGTTGTCCTTGGACTATGAGGATGGAGGGCATTTTGTGATGTAAGGAGCTGGGAACCAGATTTCCTGGGTGGGAGGAAACAAGGTGTCCTCAAGGGGAGAGTGTATGAGGTGATGGGGACCAGGACCCACTGTCTGCACCTGGGGCCAGGGGCTGGGCGTAAATGCAGGTGAGGTTGTCAGCATCAAACCTGCACCAGATCGTGGCAGCCTTTGAGTTCCAGGATGAAGACTGAGAACTTCCCCCAAGCCCATGATATCTTTCAAAGGCAATATTTGTTTTCACAGTCAATACTCATTCTAGACCTATTATGTGGTTGACCCCAAGGGGTCGCTAGCATATACTGAGGCACATTGCTCTCATGGACTGGTAAATCCAGCTTGTTTATTTCATGTACTGCTAGTTCTAGGTGTGTTTGAAGAAACAGCTGTCATTTCCAAGAGGAGTTTAACCTCAAGGTCTTCCAAAGGCTACCAATGCCAGGAGACTTGTATGGGCAGGTACTCTCCTGTTCCATGGGGACAATGTTCTGGAGAGTCTTTCGAGAAGGGACTTCTGGAAAGGAATGTTATATAGATGAGAGATGTTGTTGGGGGGGGAGGAGAACCCTCTACCCATCCTTGGCCACTGCATTGTCTCTTCCTTCCCCTTAGGGCTTCTGTGCTGTCTGCCATTTTGTCTGGGTCTGCCGAGCTCCCTGCACACATCTCCACGGGGTGTGCATCCAGCCTCTGGATCCCCAGCCCTATGCAGTTGGTTGGGCATCATAATGTTTCCGCCTGCCACCATCTCCCCCACTCCCTGACCACCTCGTCCTATCTGTGTCCTGCTGTCTCGTCATCTTTCAGACACTGACCTTCCCCCTCTCCCTAGATCAGTTGCCAGAGGCCACTGAACTCTGCTCAGAATCCTTGATCTCCTACCTGCACACAGCCCTGGGGCGCCCAGGCCCCGCTTGTCTCTGGCCCTGCTGTGGTCCTCACAGCCATCCATCCGTGCTTCCATTTACGTCTCACCCACTCTTTTTTTTTTCTTTTTCTTTTTTTGAGCCAGTTTTGCTCTGTTGCCCAGGCTAGAGTGCAGTGGTGTCATTATAGCTCACTGCAACCTCCAACTCCTGGGCTCAAGTGATCCTCCTGCCTCCTGAGTAGCTGGGACTACAGGTGCTTATCACCACACCTGGCTAATTTTTTCTGCTTTTACTAGAGATGGGGTCTTTCTGTTGCTCACGCTGGTCACCCACTCTTTTTTTCTTTTGTAAATTAACACACACACACACACACAAAATACAAGAAGAAGTTCCATAGTTTATTTTGCGCTGAGTTTATTCCAGATGTTTTCTCCTCAAACTCTTCAAATTCTCTTCTCACACCTGCCCCTCACCAACTGATGACCTTGATTTCTATGCAAGAGAAGGTGTCAACTCCCTTGTGTACCCTCATCTTCATGTCTTTATATCGCTGTTGTAATGTTGATCCTCTTTTATCCTCTTTTTATCCAATGTCAGAGAAGGAGTTATCCTTCCTTCCTTTTTTTATCCTTCCCTGACTTCTCTGCTATGATGCACTCCTGACTCATATTCCTGTTGTCCTGCATGGTGCCCCGTCCCTCCAGACTGTCAATATACGCTTGCTGGATCAAAGAGCCAATCTGTCTGAAAAAACGTCAGCTAAGAATTTACAAGGGCAGCAGGCCTAATTTGGCCTGGTTTCACATTTGAGTCTACTGCCTGTATTCGTGTGTGCACTTTGGTATCTTCATGTTTTTATCTGTGCAGCCGCAGTATCTGGAACATGTGTCTCGGAAAATCTTCGTTGATTGAAAAAAATATGAGCAGGAGCAGGGGTAGGAAGACAGGCTTTGAATCCAGCCTGGCTGACGGCTGGAAGTATCAGCTCCCCAGCCATGGACGAGTTATCTGATCTCTCTGGGAATCAGATTCTTCCTAAACTGGGAACAACAATAGGCGCCTCATAGAGCACATACATTCCAGTTACTATTGCTGTGTGACAAATTACTCCAAAACTTAACCCCTTCAAAAAGCCATTTTATTATGCTCACAAGTTTTGTGGGTAAAGAATTTTGAACAGGGCACAGTGGGGATGGCTTGTCTCAGCTCTCCAGTGTCTGGGGCCTCAGCCGAAAAGGCTTGAGGGTGGGGGTGATGTGACAGGTGGGGTCTGGAATCATCTGAAGACTCGGTCAGTCACCTATCACTCACCTGTCGGTCAGTCGCTGGTTAGGCCAGGCTGGGATGACTCAGCAACTAGGCATGCCCTTGCACCTCAGTGCGACTTGGCTTCCTTGCAGCATGGCTGTCTCAGGGTATTTCAGTTAAGTTGGAAACTGCATAACACAGCCTCGGAAGTCGCATAGCATCCCCTTCCTGCACTCTGTTGGTCAAAGTAGTCACAAGCCTGCCGAGATTTCAAGGCTAAGGGAGGGGGATAAGCTTTGTCCTGTCAGTGGCTGGTCTCATTCTTGAAGAGCACGAGGGACAGGAGAGGTTTCTGTAGCCACCACCTTGGAAAATGTAAACTGCCACAGAGTGATTGTTACAGTGAAATAGTACAATGAGGATAAAGGCCCTCGACAGGTAGGTATTAAGAGTATATTTTCGGCCGGGCGTAGTGGCTCACACCTGTAATCCTAGCTCTCTGAGAGGCCGAGGCGGGCCGATTATTTGAGCTCAGGAGTTCGAGACCAGCCTGAGCAAGAGCAAGACCCCGTCTCTACTAGAATTAGAAAGAAATTAGCTGGACAATTAAAATATATATATAGAAAAAATTAGCCGGGCATGGTGGCGCATGCCTGTAGTCCCAGCTTTTCGGGAGGCTGAGGCAGGAGGATTGCTTGAGCCCAGGAGTTTGAGGTTGCTGTGAGCTAGGCTGATGCCATGGCACTCTAGCCTGGGCAACAGAGTGAGACTCTGTCTCAAAAA
>CAUYSK010125986.1:0-11947 GCA_963575035.1 Avahi laniger
TACTATTCAGCTTTAAGAAACAATGGTGATATAGCACCTCTTATATATTCCTGGAAAGGGCTGGAACACATTCTACTAAGCGAGGTATCCCAAGAATGGAAAAACAAGCACCACATGTACTCACCATCAAATTGGTATTAACGAATCAACACATAAATGCATGTATAAGAATAACATCTATTGGATGTTGGGCAGGGGGGAGGGGGAAGGAGGGAGGAGGGGACGGGTATATGCATACACAAAGAGTACAATGCACACCACGCAATAGGATGGACATATTTGAAACTTGGACTGAGGGGGGGAGGAGGGGCAAGGGCAACACGCGTAACCTAAACATCTGTACCCCCATATTATGCTGAAATAAAAAAAGAAACAAAAAACAAACAAAAAAACCCCCAATACTTATAAAAAAAAAGGACCTAACAACAAGAAAAGAAGATTAAAAATAAATTCTAGAAACCACTTATAATACAGTGTTGGACTCTAGTGACTTGAGATTTCAAGCCAGTAGTCTAGGGATGGTTGTGATAAATCAAAGCTAAAATATGTTTTGATAAACAGAGGTTCTCAAAGAGCCTCTTGAATCTCTCTAAATGAGTGACCAGAAAGCCTTGCAGCTGTTTAGGCACACAACGAACAGTTGTCTAAAATCCTGATCAAATGTAGGTTTGAAGTCAGAAAAGAAGACCTGATGAGGCTCTGTTTAAAATCTATTTTTAAACCTGATTTTTGAGAGAGTTCCTCCCCAAGATGAAGGACATATCCTCAAGCCTGAGTTTCATCAGCCACTCAGCACTGCCTGGTGCTCAATGAGTTGACTTCCAAATTAAAGAATTGGAAGATATGGGTGTGAACATTAAGGATGGACTGCTCATTTAAAAGAAAAGCAGGACGTCCATATTTTTATCTTTACTTTAATAGAGTGATATGTGTTGAGTGATTTGAGTGTCAACCTGTAGGCTCTGTTGGCAATTTGAGAATTAGTAGTAAACATGTCAAAGTTCTTATCCTCATTATCTAGGGATGACGCTGCAAAGAAAAGGAAACAAGGTAAGGGATAAAGAAAACCTGATTAAGTGGGGGAAAAGGAACTTTTAGAAAGAATGTTTCAGAAAGGATGTGAAAAGAGAGTATAGTCAGTACAAAGACCTAGATATGAGTTTGATCTGTTCAAAAACAGTGAGGCCAGTGTTATTAGACACAGAAAGAAAAGGGAAAGTAGTAGTAGATGGGTTATAAGAGACTGGAAGATAAAAATATAAGAGACAGGCTAGGTAATTGAAGCCTCCTAGACCACAACAAGGAATGTAGATTTTTCTCTAAGCATAATGGCAAGACATGATCTGATTTATAGTGCACTATAAATGGGGCAAGAGTAGCATAGGGAGGCCAATTTGGAGACTGTTTCAGCATTCTATGAGAGAAAGTATAGTGATTTGGACCAGAAGAGAAGCAATGGAGATGGTAAGAAGGTGTTTCATGTGGAATATATGTTTGGAGTTGAGTTTAGGAGAGTCAATCTCCAGGGGGTGGTAGAATTAAGATGGTAACAATTGTCACCAGCCCAAATAATAATAACTAATTTGTATAGTGCTACATTTTTTTACAAGGCACTTTTTAAAAATGTCAGCTCATTTTAACCATTAGGCAGATACTTTTACCCCGGTTTTATATTAATAGATGAGGTAATCCAGAATCAGAGACATTATATGACTTTCTCAAGGTCACACAAATAGTAAATAGAGGAGTCTGACTGAGACACTTATTCTGCCTATCTCTGAATTCTTTGCTCTCCTCTCTGTACTTTCGGTACTTCATGACATAAGGTAGATACCTGCATATGAATACATACATACAAAGAGAAAGAATAGTGGTTAAACACAAAAGCTTTGATATCAGGCTGCCTGTGTTCATAACCATCTTTTAGCTAGGTGATCTAGGAAAAGTTATTTAACCTCTTTTTTAAAATGGAGTAGTAGTATTTCATACTATAGAAGGTTTGCCCTGTTAGAAAATACCTTAGTTCAGAGTCTAGCACAGAGAAACAACTCAATAAATTTAGTGAATATGATTATACGTTTTATATAGCAAGATAGTAAATTTATACTTATTAAGGTATACCATAGTTTTTTGCAAGTTACTGTGGCTTTGATAACATTAGATATATAGAAAAAGTACACTAGTCTCCATTGTATAGCTGAGCACCTTATGAGACTTAGACTTTCTTAATGACAAGGACCGTATTACACTCAGTCTTGTTACCCATATCATCCCCCACCTCAACATTCAGAAAATATTGTACACATTACCTTATTAAGTAATTAATGAATTGAATTCATTTAAAGAGGCAGTGTAGGCAGTTAGTTGTATAGTATTATTTGAAGGACTCAAGAAAACTCCCCAGTCCCAACAGAAATCATCCCTTAGTGTTAAACTTCTATCATGAAATAACAGAATCTCAAGGTTGGAAAGGATACTGGAAATCACTGGTAAATTCACAAAGCCCTTCCCACCAAATGGATAGAGTCTTCCCTGTATCGCCCAGCTCTGCCTGCTTATCTTCAATTGTAGGGAAATTCTGACTTTACAAGGCAGTTTATTTCACATTAGGCTGCTCTTTGTATGACTCCTCCTCCCAATATTGACTTGGAGTCAGCTTCCTTTCACCTCCAGACATACAGTAAGTTTGGGGAACTAAGAATAATAGCTGCACAATTGAGCAGCTTCACCAGGAGGAGTTTGTTTTTGTCTCTGCTTGCCATCTCAATGCTTTGATTGTTCTTTCCTTTTCCTCAGATTATGGAATATCATTGGCTGGGCCTTCTGTCATTAATTGCTATAGTCTTTCCTTAAAAATTTTGTCTTCTGAATTTTACATCTCCAGCAGCTTGAATAAGCCTGCGCTTTAGGATTAATTTATTCTGAAATGATTTTCCATGCTGGCTGCTTTGAATGGGGGTACTGCAATAAAATACCTCCAAATAATCTTTGTGATCATTAATGAGTTTTGGAACAACCATGGAACTGGTCATGTTCTAATTTAGAAAGCTGAAAAAAACCAATGTGAGAGGCAGTGAACTTTGGTTCTATCCTAGCTATGCTTTCCATTTATTGTGTAATCTTGGAAAAAGCTGCTTCCTTTTGGCCTCAACTTATTCTTTTATTTGTGAAATACGTGATACTGAATTTAATATTCACTACCTCCACCCTCTGATTCTACGAACAAGGTTTGAAGAGTTTTTTAAACCTTCCACCCAGCGCTATTAATTACATGTTCTTTATCTGATTGGACACCTTTGAGGAGGCTGTAACTTTTTTCATTGTTTCATTTATGGACAAACACTGACATAAAAGAAAATGAGAAATTTTAATGGCAACATATCAATAACTTCATTGCCGTGAAAGCATGAGAAAGATTCTATTTTATTTATTTTATTGTTTTCCTTGCTGTTAGCTAAAGTTGATTGAAGGAGATGAAGTAGGGTCAGGTGGAGAGGGTTGAGGCTCTTAGTTAGGAAAATTTCTGGAAAAATGTCTTTACCAGTAGCCATATTATACCATAACTTGATAGCTGAGTAGCTATATTAATTCTGGCATACATCTGCCTGTGAGTCATTGTAGGGATATATTAGTGACATAATATTTGCCAACTTCTGACTGGAAGTTAACAGTTTTATTTTCCCATTGTTAATGGCCTAGAAGGGATATAACTGTAAGAAACTCAGATCTTAGAGAATGTGTCAATGAATGATGACAAAGTGTGCCTATGGTAGCGGCAGTGAGGGATGGTAGAAATGAGCGCCAGTGATCACCTTGAGAGGGTTCCCCTCTGTGTCTCCAGCACGCACATAGCATGGTGTCTGGAACAGAAAAGGCACTGAGGAAACACTTGAGGAGGAAACGAAGGCAGGAATGATCATTCCTTTAGGGAATCTTTATCCTGTTTGTTCTGGGAGCTAGTCTTTTTTTTTTTTTTTTTATTTCAGCATATTATGGGAGTACAGTTGTTTAGGTTACGTATGTTGCCCTTGCCCCCTCCTCCCCCCCAAGTCCAAGTTTCAAGCGTGTCCATCCCTCGAATGGTGCGCATTGCACTCTTTGTGTATGCATTTACCCGTTCCTTCCTCCCCCCTCCCCCTTCCCCCCGCCTGACATCCAATAGATGTTATTCTTATATGTACACTTATGTGTTTATCAGTTAATATCAAATTGGAGCTAATCTTTAGCATACAGTTAGCTCATAATCAAAGGAGGTAACATATTTTATGTGAGAAGCACTAAAATAAGAGTCATATGAATGAAGAGACAACAATTAATTCTGCCTGTGAGGACATCAGGGAAGAACATTCCAGATATATGAAATAAGAAATATATAGAATATGGTGATATAAAAATATAGGAATGAGAAATGTATAAAAGATGGTAAACGCACATACTGTGTGCTCAGAGACTACTGAGCACTCATGTAATTATAGAGTAGGGGTGCGGTAAGAGGTCACAGATGGGAAAATAGCAGGAAATATCCTAGAAACACAGATTAGACAATTTCAAATGCCATATTAAGGAGCTTGACCTTGACCCACTAAGTAATGGGAATATATTAAAGCATTTTAAGCACAGGAGGGACATATTCTTATTAGTGTTTTACAATTCACTCTGACACTGACGTGAAGTATAGATTGAGTAGGGCAAGACTGGGGGCAGGGACATCAGTTAGTCCAGATCAAAGGTATACTAAAATAATATCAGTTGGGATAGAGGAAATGAACCCCACCTGGAGTAAGAAGCATAAACAAGCAGAAGATTTGGGCTAAAGAGGAATTTGGACATGTTTTAAGACTAAGGTGAAGGAACCAGTGGAAATCATATGATTGAAAGTTTGCAGGAGAGGGTGTAATTAGATGAGGGGAAGTCCTGGTGGAGACTAGAAGGATTGGGATCCAGAACACAGGGGAAGGGTTAGGATTGGGCAAAATGAGAAAAGAAAGAGAAGGATGTGATACAAAGGTTTATCTATTATTATATATCTATGGGTCTCAGTATTTTTTACACTTGCTTATTTAGCCCCCTCTGCCTTCCTCCCTCCCAGATATACCTCTGGCTGTTTAAAAAATAAAAATAAAACGACAGTGTTCAGACTCTCCAATGAGTGAGGTAATTTTTTTCCTTTACTCAGCAATCGTCTTTTGAACACCTGTTCTGTACCAGTGCCCATACTGGGCACTGAAAAGTATAACAGTGAGTCAGACTGTCTCTACCCCTGAGGAGCTCCTAGTCTATAAGTGAAGACAGTTATATAAATAAGTCAGTGTACTAAAGTGTTACAGGTGCTTCGATAAAAATTGAGAATGATTACTTCTACTTGGGTTGGGAGGTGGGGTGGACAAAAAAAGCTTCATAAAAGGTAGATATGCTTGAGATGAATTTTGAAAGTATGATTACCCTGATTTTTACTAATTTAAAACAGTGTGGTAGGCAGAATTCTCAGTTGCCTCCCAAAGATTCTCCCTACTCTCCCGTGGTATACATAATCCTTGAATAACTCCCTCTCCTTGAGTATGGATGGAGTTTGTGAATATGGTGAGAAATTACTCTTTGTGAATGTTAGGTTATATGGCAAGATTGATTTGGCAAATGTCATTAAGTTCAAATAGGTGGGCCTGACCTAAGGAAATCAGCCCTTTAGATTTGGGTCTAGAGATCGAAGATAGAGAAATAATTTAAAAGTACCACAAGAAGGATTTTACATGGCATTATTTGCTTGAAGATGGAGGGGACCATCTGGTAAGAAATGTGGGTGACCTCTACGAGAATAACCCCTAGCTGGCAAACAGCAAGGACATGGGTACTTTTATTCTGCAGCCACAAGGAACTGAATTCTGCCAACAATAATAATGGGCTTGGAAACAAATTTTTTTTTCCCCAGAGCCCACCTGATACCTTGATTTTAGCCTTGTGATACTCGTGAATAGAGAATCCAGCCGTACCATGCCAAACTTCTGACCTACAGAACTATAAACTAATAAATGAATATTGTTTTAAACAGCTAAGTTTGTGGTAATTTGTTATACAGCAATAGAAAACTAATACAGATGGCTTTGCAGCTGAGTCTGCCCTGTTGAGACTTGGAGCTTTGTTTTTTATAGAGTAGACTTGGAATCAGGCAGATTTACTGAAAGTTTCATTTTTTTCCTTGCAGATTATTCCTAAGTTACATAAATTCCCTCTTCTTCTCAAAAGAATTGAGCTAAATATTTCTACTTTATTGTGACAGCCAAATTAGACTATTCTTTTGAAAACTCTGTGGAAAAATAGTTACACATTGAACTTTGATATTGTTTACTTTACATTTTATTACTGTTTGTAGGTTTCCAAAACTGTATGTTGAATGAATAAACAAATGACCCCACCAAACATTTCTGAAAGATCTGAAAGAATTGTGATTAATGTTTCTAACTATATGGAGAACTACAACAACTTATGTAAGATTTTAAAGTCAATCTAGAGCTTTTCTTGGTATTAACTCATCTGTACTATTTCCTATTTCTGCCCAACATTTAATACTGGTATTCCTAGGGACTCTTTTCTTGAGTGCGCTCATCTTATGCCATGGCTTTAATGGTTATTTATAAACTGATGACTTTCATACTTCTATCTCTAGCTTCAGATCAGAGCCTGGGTAGAGCCAGGATTTAAATAGAGATTTTATATTCTTCCAAACTAGTCTCTTTTCCCTTGATTATTCCATCCACAGAATCCTAAATTGAGAAGGGGTTTCTGGCCAAGAAAAAGAAGCATTTCTCACATCAAACATTTTAAATTTGAAACCCAAGCCATTACCAGAAGGTGATTTCTCCAGGAAAGGTTTTATGTTTGTTGGTAGGTCTACTTGGCAGCCAGGTAAGGTGGCCAGTCTGCTTGGAGGAGTGAAAAAATCCTGTGATGAACAGTTTGACTAAGAGATGCGGCTGATGTATGAATAATGAGGCTGAAACTGTCTACAAGACTTTGAAGAGTGTAAATACCAAGCTGAGAGAGACTGGCTCTCTGGGAATGAGTAGGTAAAACCAGTTAAATTCAGAAATTAAAAAATTATAGGTTGATTTTTTCAAGAAAAAAAAAATCACTGTACAACCTCCTGCACCTGTGTCTATGGGCTTATGGTGGGCAATTCCTTCTAAAGTTAATGGCCACCTCCCATAAAAGTTCTTTGGGGATCCCACACCAATTTCGGTCTCCTGTCCTCCGGCAAATACAACTACTTCTTATAATATTACATCATATCTTATCCAGAAGTATAGGTACTTCCTGTCTCCTCTGCCATATCCACAGCCTCTGAGGGAATATGTGCATACCTTCTGATATGGGGACACATGGTGCAATTTGAACTAGCAAATAGAGCTTTCAGTGTTATACATTTTAAAAACCTCATATTAGCAAATAATTCCCTCCATCTTAAATGACTTAACTCTATCTCAAATATTACTGTGTCTATTCTTCCATATCAAACCTCTTTCTCAATTATAAATAATTTGCCTTTATTTGTTTATTTTTTATTTCAGCATATTATGGGGGTACTAACTTGCATTTAAAATACCCTCATGTAACACAGTACTTCAGAGGATGGACTTTGGAGTCAAGCAGGACTAGATTTGAATTATACCTCAAGGACTTACTAGATATATTAGGTATCTTATTTCTTCAATATAAGCTTCCAGTTTTCTCATCTATAAAATGGAAATTATATATGTGATCAGGTTTATAGGAAGTATTAATTTAAATGATATATATCACATTTAATATAGTAACTTACCTTTGAAGAGACTCAATAAATTCAAGTTCTATAATTACTTTATAAATATTATTTTTCATTTTAATAATTCCTCATTGTAATATTTATCAATCTTGTATATCCTCATATTAAATACTATACCTCAGTCTCAAATAGTATTCTTATCCCTGAAATATTAGACATATATTTAAAATTACTTGATTTAAGTCCCCCATCTTAATTATTTTCCATTTTACATGTCCCAACCAAATCTTAAATAGCAAGCATCTTGTTCTACCTTAGTCTTAAATGTGATCTATTTCAAATTCCCATTACAGTTTAAATAATCTTCACCATAAATACCATTTGTGGAGGACATATGCTGTTTTAGTTTTCCGAAATTCTTTCTTCCCTTATGGTAATCATATCTTCTTACCTTTGGGGAATGGTTCCTTCCTCACACCTTGTGGTTCTGATGAGATTTTTCAGCTCTGGTACTCCACCCTTTCAATCACAGGTATTGATTGCCATTTGACCCTGGCCTGACCCATCATTGTCCCTACTTCCCTTGGCCACAGTGATGAAACCAGGGATGCTAAACTGACCCATGCTAGAGGGTCAATAATAATCATCTACTGAGACCTTTCATTCTGAAGCTGGGAGGGGGAGGTCTGTCTTTCCCTTTGAAGCATACACCACAAAGAATGGAAGCCTGTTGACAGTTGTATCTCCATCATGAAGGAGACTGAGAATGAGGCCAACATAAAGACAGACTGTGAAATGAAAGGGAGAGAGTTTTGAGGGCATCATTTGAGTCCTTGATCCAATTCTTTTTCTCCCTAATTATGAGAGCCAATAAATGTTCTTATTTATAAAGCTATTAGTTGGCTTTTGTCATATGTAACTGAGAAAGTTCTGATTAATACACATGTATTAATCTTAAATATATTTTCCAAACTTAGGTCCCTTACCTGATGTTTGCTTCTGGATCTGACTTTAATGACAACCTCATGTCTTAATTTGTTCAGGCTGCTATAACAAAATTCCATCAACTGTGTAGCTTACAAACAATAGCAATTTATTTCTCACAGTTCTGGATACTGTGAAGTCCAAGATTAAGGCTCTGGAAGATTTGGTGTCTGAGAAAGCCTGCTTTCTAGTTTACAGGTGGTGCCTTTTCACTGCCCTCACATGGTAGCAGGAGAGTGGGGTCTCTCTTGGTCCTCTTTAATAAAGGCACTAAGTCTATCCTTGAGGGCTCTGTCCCCATGACCTCATCACCTTTGAAAGACCCCATCTCCAAATACCATCACCTTAAGAGTTAAGATTTCAACATATGAATTCTGAGGAGCCACAAACATTCAGACTATAGCACCTTATCTTAAGAGAATATGATAATGGTGAAGATTATTTTACCTAAAATAGGAATTTGAAATAGAGCATATTTGAAAGGATCCTTAGCCTATGTCAGGTGGAAACAGAGCTGGTACAGAACACTGTTGCTGAGTTTCAGACTCCAGGCGGACTCATATTTAGGGCAGGTAGATATAGAAATATCTGATATCTTTTCCATGTGAATGCAAGCCAGAATATCAAGCAGCCTGCATTCCAGAACCACCTTTATCCTCAATTTTCTGCAGGATCTTGGACAAGTCCTTTTCCCTCTGTGGTTTCACTTTCTCTTCCTAGAAAATGAAGGGAAGGACTTGATTTTTCTCTTCCACCTCTACTAGTCCGAGTTTTTGAAGTCTGGACTGATTTCTAGGAAGAAAGATAGAGATGTCAACAATATTTCCTGTCAGAGTAGGCATTGACACTATAAGTTGACTTAACATCTAATACAGATGAAAGAATTTTTGAAATATATTGTTTCATAAGATTTTTAAACATTTACATTTTAAAGTTTATATAAATTAAGTCGTGCCATTTGGGAAATTTAACCACATTCCAATGCATAGGGACCACAGTTAGCTCATAAGTGAAGTGACTTTGAAAACTTCAATATATTTTCAAATAAGTTGACTGTTTTAAATTAAAATACATACACACACACACACGCACACACACACACACACACACATATATATATATATATATGTATTCAGGCTGACATTTCATTTTGCTCCAAGTAGAATTTGTAACTATTTCATAACCTCTTGAGAATCACCTATTTGTAAATACCCACATGTTTTTGCACATGGCATCCCATCTGCATGGAATAAGCTTTCCACCTTTAATCTCCAGAAACTATTGACTCTATTGTTATGTTTTTCCTATTACATTGTAATTTTTGTTTGCATGCCTGCTTTCCCACTAAACCATGAGCTCTTTGATGGAGGATTATGTCTGATCTATCTATCTCTCAGGCCCAGCTTAAAGCATGGCAAAGAGTATCTATTCAGTAAATATGAATTAAATAAACTAATTTTAAACTTAAAGAAAATACTGCTGTATCTCCTATAGTTGAGTTTTGGTCAGATACAGCTCCACTGGGAAAGGTCTTGTTACAGTAGTTAATGGTTCTTTGCCCATAAGAGAAAGTCCATGCTCCTTTCCCTGACAATCCAGGCTCTTTACAATATAGCTTCTGACATTTATTTAGCACCATTTTTTTCTATCTCCCATCTAAAGCTTTCTCCTACTGAAAAAATGTTTGTATTCATTTAATGAACATTTACTGAGTGTTTACTCATTTAATATACTGTGCTACGCATTAAGGATACAAATAAGATATTCCCTGCTGAAAACAGCTCATAGATTGGTCTCAATTATTCTGAAAATACATGTACATTCCTGCTTTGAAACCTTTGTAGACTCCATTCCCATTGTCCAGGATGGCCTTCCTCCTGTTGTCTGTTTCTCTGAATTTATCCCTTTAGCACAAAGCTTCTGAAGAGCCCTCAGGGAAATCTGGCTCCTCTAAGCTCCTACAGCTAAGTGCTTTAGTCTCTCTTTGAGCAATTTGTCAAAACCACCTTCTAATTCCTCATCTCTCTAACAATAACATTCGTTTATTTCTGGAATTTTCCATTTAATATTTTCAGACTACGATTGACCACAGGTAACTGAAACCACAGAAAGCAAAACTGCTGATAAAGGGGAACTACTGTATAGTTAATATCGATATATTCTACACTTGAAAATTAGTAAGAGGGTAGATTTTAAGTGTTATCACCACAAAAAAATTGATAAGCATGTGAACTAATATTAATAGATATGTTAATTAGCTTGATTTAGCCATCCGACAATGTATACATATATGCAAACATCATGTGGTACACCATGAATATATATAATTTTTGTCAGTTAAATAAATAAATAACATTAAAAAATAAAGCAGTTAACAATGAAAAAGAAAAATACATTTCTTGCTATGCTCATTGTCACCCCAATTCTATAAATTTTGCTTCTTATACATTTCTTATATCCATCCACTCTTCTTCCCCACTACTACTGTACTACTTTAGACTCTCCTCATCTCTTGTTTGAGTCATTCAAGAACCTCTTAACTGTTGGTCTTTCTAACTCTAGTCTTGCACCTATCCTCTACATAGCGTGAAAAGCAACTTTGCCTAAACCAAAACCATAAACTAAGACAAAAGAGCAGTAGAAGACAGAGAGACCAATGGTGCAAAGGTAAGATTTCAAAAATCAAATTTCTGGTACAGTTTCATCCCAGAGGACCCACAGAGGGGACAAGAAGAATCCTCATTCATTAAAGAGTAGTCACTAAGAAGCTACTTCCTACCAGGCATGCTACCCTGTAGCTCTGCCTGCTATGGCTATCACTCAGACATGGTATACCTTTGCAAGTTTTGCACTTACTATTCTCTAGGCCTTGCATTCTCTTCTTTTCCATTCAACTACTGGCACACTCCTACTGATCCATCAAGTGTGAACTCATGTATCAACTCTTTCATGAAGTCTACCAGTATACTCATCAACTTGGGTAATATGTGTTTTATGGTTTGAAAAACCAAAATTCATGCTGAAATTTAATTTAACAGTATTAAGAGGTGAGACTGGCCGGGCGCAGTGGTTCACGCCTGTAATCCTAGCTCTCTGGGAGGCCGAGGCGGGCGGATTGTTTGAGCTCAGGAGTTCGAGACCAGCCTGAGCAAGAGCGAGACCCCGTCTCTACTAAAAATAGAAAGAAATTAATTGGACAACTAAAAA
>CAUYSK010125987.1:0-17847 GCA_963575035.1 Avahi laniger
CACATAAAACTTTTGCTTGAAGGCAGAAAAGTTAGCATGGTTCAGCCAAAATAAATAAATAAATAAATAAATAAGAAGCAATTCAACTTGCTAATAAAATCATTGCCAACATGACAGAAATTACAATAGTCTTAGAATAAATAATTATTAGATTCTCTTGCTTAGAAATAATTTAAGAAAACCCTGGACAAAATATATTGTATTTTTGTAGAAAATTCACTTAAAGCTCTATTTATACATCTTCCTGACTCTACAGAAATAGGTTTTGAAGCTATACCTGATTTTCACACAAACTTTAAGATTTTACATTTCCAAGCAGAACTCTTGCTTATAAATGAAAAATCGTGTTTTGGTTATATTTAGCAATATATAGAAAATGTGAATCTCTTAAAATAGCCTATAAAGAAAGCAAGTTTAATTTAAGCCTTCCAAAAAGAAAGCCAGAAAACATATTGGAACAGCTATAAGCAAGGTACTTGTATGTTCGGAAAGTGAAAATAATAGTTACTTCAGTACTTTAAAGAGATATTTGCTTTCTTAATGAAATAGAACAACCATGAGATGTGTTTTGAAGAGAATGTAAATTTCCTTATGTTATGGTACATTACCTGGGGACAAGTATCAGGTCTCACTTTCACAAAATTCTGTATAATATCTTCCAATTAGAAGGTTTTCAATAAATTTGAATAAATGTATAAATGAATATATTTCATTTTGTTATGATACTTCTGGTGGCAAGTAGGTATTGGTGACTTAGGCATGAATTTGTAGCTTCAGAAAGAGACTGGAGTCAACAACAATTCACATTGTGAGCCTGATGTTAAGATATTATGATCCTATACTTACTAAAAGCTATCCTGAAGTCTTGAGTCTTGAGTGTCAATGTGGTTGGTGGAATTTTTCCTTTTTTTTGGCTTACTAAAGGTTTTCCAAATTCCTAGGAAATGTTTTCTGAATACTTTAGGGCAAAAATGTGCTAATAACTTAGACCTGTGTGAATTATCTCATTTACATTACATGAGATTTTAAGCTGTACTCATATAAAATATACTTAAACAGAAAAATGTTTATGCATTATTTATCAATGATCTGTCATTGTTATTATTACTACTGTCTTTCATTAGAAAGAAATTCTCTAATATTATTATAATACTACCATTATTATTTTGCTTTATGAGTTGTATTTGGGAGTTTTATTTAAAAGTTTCTGTATTCCAAAACCACAAAGATATGGTCTCATAATGAACCGTTTCCCCAACATCATTTAGTAAAGAATCTCATGTGTTCACATCAAATTATGGCCAAATTTCTTATACATCAAGATCCCATATGTACATGTGTTATTCACAAAGGTCTCTGTTGGCCCATTGTTTGGTTCTACAAAGCCTCCATTTGGGTATTGTAGTCTGTCATACCAGATGGCTCATGAAGTCTCACTCCATTAGTCTTCCTTTTCAAAGACAACTTAGTTATTTATAAAACATTATTTTTTTATATAAATTTTAGAGCATGTTGATTAGTTTCTAAAATAACCTGCAATACTTTTGTTATTGCATTAAATGTGTGTGTAAATTAATTCGAGAAGAACTGCTGTCTTGTCAATTTAGGGTATTATATCTAAGACCATGGATTATATTTCAGTTTATTCAGAGTATATATAATTTTTTCTTTTCATTAAATTTAGTGGTATTTAGAGGATTGTTTTAACAGAGATTTTGAGCATCTTTTGTTAAAATAATTCTGAGATTTTGTATATCTTTGTCATTATAATATGTGATATCACATTATATAATAATTTCTAGATGTTGTGACTGATATAGAGAACTGTTAATCTTATATAAAGTACTTATATCTGCAAAATATACTGGGCTCCATTTTTAGGATTAATTATGAGATAATATCAAGAGCTCATAAAAGTGTTGCTAATTTCAACTGCAAAAATGCCAAGATTCTCTGGATATCAAAAAATGAAATGATTATAAACAAAGAGAAATGCAAAAATCAGAAAAAGGGCAATTATATCAGAAAATGATTTTATTGTAAGCACTGTATCAACTATAACCCATGAGTTTCAATACATTGTCTTCATTTTCATTCATCTCAAGTTATTTTCTTATTTTCCTTGTAATTTCTTTAGGACCTATTGGCTAATGTGGATTGTGTTATTTAATTTCCACATAATTCTGAATTTACCAAGTCACTTGTTTTTGAGTCCTAGTCTGATTCCATTTTGATCAGAGATCATCCTTTATATTATTCCAATCCTTTTAGATATATTGCAGCTTGTTTTATAGCATAGCATATGGTCTATTCTGAAAAACGGTCCATGTACATTTAAGGTTTTTCTGCTGCTGTTGGGTAACATGCTTTATAGATACCTGCTAGTTCCAGATGATTTACGGTGTTGTTCAAATCTTCTATATCTTTGTTAATTTTTTTGCTAAGTGTTATATCTACTATTGAAAGAGGAATGTTAGAATATTCAACTATTATTTTTGAATTGGCTATTTCTCTCTTCAATTCTTCCATTTTTTACTTCATGTATTCTGGGGCTCTATTGTTATTTTTGTGTGTGTGTGTGTGTGTGTGTGTGTGTGTGTGTATAAAATCACTGTACCTTCTGATGGTTTGACCTTTTTATCATTATAAAATGTGCTTCATTTTTTCTAGTAGCTGTTTTTTTTTTTTCTTTTATGGTCTATTCTGTGTGGTATTAGTATAGACACTCTAGCTTTCTTACGGTTGCCGTTTGAATTACACATCTTTTTTTTTTACTTTAAACCTATTTGTATGTGTGAATCTAAAGTTTATCTTCTATAGACAGTATATAATTGACTAAATCCAGAATATATCCAGTCTGAAAATCTGTACCTTTTGATTGTATTTATTATTCAATTCATTTAAATTTTATTATTGATATAGTTGGATATATGTCTGTCATTTTACTTTTTGTTTTCCACATGTCTCATATATTTTTTGTATCTCTATTCTTGTGCTACTACTTCCTTTTGTATTAAGTAAATATTAATCTATGGCAACATTTTAATTTCTTCAATGCTATTTTTACTGTATTATACGAGCTATTTTTTTAGTAGTTGCTCTGGAGCTTATCAGGTACATCTCAATTTACCACAAATTTATACTAACAATTCTAGTGCGATATAGAAAAGTTATTCCTCTATAATCCATTCCTTCTCCTCTTTTTTTTGTGCTAGTATTATTATATATAACAAAGATATTATGTGATGTATTACATATTAACTATATATGTAAATGTATTAATAAATGGTATATGAATTCCAATCATTTTAAACAAAACAATGATTGTTATCAACTATTATGAAATAATTCAATTATGACTTATCAGTAAAATTAGAACTTTTGAGAGATAGTTGGTATTATTTTCTTAAAAGACACATAAATACCTGGATGTATTAATTTCATCTTTACAAATATCTTCATATTGACAGACATTTTCTTGATAGTCAGTTGTATTTTCAAGGTACATTTTGCCAGCCCATATGAGAATACATGGACAACAATATTCCTGACTGTCTTCTTCACTCAAACAACTGCTTCCATTTGTACAAATCTATAAAAAATAAGAAATAAGAATGTCATAAATATCCATTATATATTAAAAAATTAAAATAATTTCAAGGTTTGAATTTCATGCTTTCTTTATGTATTAAAATCATGTTTTCCTTTAGCAAAGGTAAGAAAAAAATCAGTTTTGATTTATATCAAAATTATTTTCAATAGTCATATTCAATCTATACTCAAATTATGACACACATATATTTATTTAGAAAAACTGAATAGGTAAACACATATTACACAAATGTGTTTAAACATGTAATTCTTTCATTTTAATCAAAATTTTATAGACATAATTTGAATGTTTACTGATATGATGGAAATAGCACTATATTGCGAAATATAGCCATGCAAAATCTGTTTCTGGATTTTACTAAACAGTTTTTTTCTTCTCAGTTCGGTTATTTAGATCCTCCTTTAAACACATAGTAAAATTTTACTGGATTCCTTTTTAAAAGTTAGTTAAATAATATCTTTTACATGCTGTTTTATATTTTCATGAATGGCATGATAGTATGTTTTTATTTAAATTATTATTTTAACAATTTTGGCAGTCACCCACAGATATGATCAATGGATTTTTACCTGAAAGTTAGGTAAACTTTGTCTCCCCAAAAGTACACTTATTGTAAAGTGCTTAAGCCCAGGTATACCTTTTGCTACTCCCTAAATCCAAAACAGCAATAGAACTTTCTCCTTTTAAAAAATATTCCTCTGCATGTATTCATATTTTCTTTTTGGTTTTGGTTATAACCAATAAGTTATTTCCCATCTGTGGTGGCAACAATGATTAGGAATTTGGTTTCATGGTCTGATCCTTTGGTGATCTCTAAATAAATTAATGGCTTATAGACAGCTAATCAACTAAGAATCTGTCTTTCCATTTTCTATTTGGAGCTCAAATCAAGTAAGAATGTTAAGTCAACTAGAAAAGAGAACAACTTTTTAACACTAACAGATGAATTTTTATTGAATGCTAGTAACATTTTCCCCAAGGCTAAAATATTGTAATTAAAGCTATATGTTTTTTTTCATCTGTGTCTATATGTCTATGCGTTTCTAATTCAGAAAGGCCTTTATTTTCACCTGTTTGAGCATGTAATGATTTCCTACATTCAAAGTGTATTAGTTGTAGGGTTTCTTTAATTAAAGGAACACTGTTATAATTGGCTTACAAAGTTAAATAATTACACATAAAAAGCAAAAAATATTACCATTTTGTGACACTGCTTTATTATTCTCTCTCCATGAGTATATACATATTTTATTAGATTTGTTTCCTGAAATTTGAGACTATATTGAACATTATCCCCAACTACTTTACTGTATGTTTTTTTTTTCACAAAAACAAAGTTATTCACTTTCATTACTTCTGAAAAATTATCAATGTTAGGAAGTTTATTTTCCTGTAATTAACTTATAATTCCAAAAGTATTTGTATTTAAAAAATACCTCAGAGAAAAGGCACATTATAGCACAAATACAAGAACACTTTTGGAAATTTAGTCTTTGATAATGAAAACTAAAATAAATCTAATTGCCTGTCATATATTAATAAATACTGCATAAAGGTAAGAACAACTTACTAACTGCATGAAATACTTGCTCCTAGAGGGTAAGACTGTGAACTAAACAAGTAATTTTCCAAGACTAGAAGCTTGTTCATCAAGACTCACTTTAAAATTCTCAGCATATTGTGTCATCATTACAAAATTTTCGTTCAAAAACTCTAACAAATCCCCACTAGATACCCTCTACCACTCCCCTCAGGGCTCTATCTTTCTACAACTTCTCCCATCTCAGACACTACTAAGACTCTGTTAAGGTGTTGTTTTTCCTTATTGCAGAAAGTCTAAAATTATTAGCTTTTCTTGATCAATGGAATTGTCTGGTGGTCTTTTAGAAGGCCAACATGAACAAACCCCAAATCTACAAAGATCCAATTAAAATGTTTTCACTCTCAAAGCTCAGGACCCTGGACTCTCAGGTGCACTACCCTGAGACCACTGGATATTCTCTCCAACTGTGACAAAGATATAGGTACAGTATCAGTCTGAACTCCAATTTTTCTTCATAAAATTCACAAATGCTTCATTTATTTTCTTTCATTAATAATAAGAAAACATTTTTAGAATCTTTTGGTTATATGATCCAATTTTATCTAAAGAAAGAAAATCTCCCTCTGTCATCATTACTTTCTTAGATGTGTCTATAAGAGGAAGTCAACTGGGAGAGGAAAAGCATAGGTCCATAACTTCATCATCCAGGTCTAAATAAGTGATGAGTTCAGATGGTCACAACAGTCTGGTTTTCCTTTGGTCAAATTTTTCTTGAGTTGCCTTTTCAAAATCTTGCAAACACTTTTAGTTGGGCCCTCATTTGGGATTGGGCCCTCATTTGGGATTGACTGCTTGTTGGAGTGTTCTGAGACATGACATTGTGCTGCCGATGTAAGTTTTCATGGGTTCTTCTCAGTCCCTTATGCCTTGGTACCACACGTTTCTCCATTCATATTGTTAAGTCATGTATGTATCTCTCTAATTGGCATCATTTCTCCAAAGACAATCTGAAATTGCAGGTGCCACTCTGGGGAAATTTTGACATGAACAAGATTGTTCAATTGACAGATTCAATAGAACAAAAAGGGAAAAATTTGCATGAGGCGATTCTCTGTCTGGTATGTCTAATAGAGAGATTACTCAGTAAACACACAAGACCCCCTTTTTGATTTTCATACTTCTATGATTAATAAGCACTAGATTTTTAACTACTTAACTCTGTGGAATTGCCAAGAATGTGAGTTTTTGTTTAAATTATCCATAAGGACTTGTTCTTTGTGTGTGTGTTCATGTGTGTGTATGAAAATAAGATTTCCTACATTTTAAGCATTTACTACTCTTTGCAGAGGGGAGATAATTAGCCTTTTGCAATCATGATTTTTGTATCTGCCTGAATCTAATTTCCCTTCACTTATTCATTTTTACTTTTCCTTCTTGTCTTTTTAGTTTGGGAAAAATTTGAAATGAATTGATCATAAATACTCTTTCTATCATAATATGAGCATTCTAGAACTATTGTTCAGATAGTCATAAAATTACAAGAAAAAGAAAATGATAAACTGTGCTTTATTTATATGTTTTCCTCTTGCCAAAACTTTAACAAAGCAGAAAAAATATACCTGTTAGATGAAAAGAAAACTAGGCCAGTAGAGCTTTTGGCTTAAATTCAAAGTCTGATTTTCTAAAATATATAAAAACCAAGGTTTAGTTATTTATTGTTATTTATTCAAAAGAGGCTTATTTATTTAAAAAGAACTCATGAAAATTTCTAATAAATAAATGAAATTTTAGATAAATTAGAATGATTTAACTTCAAAAGAATGAGTCTATAATTGTTTCTTCAAATTGTCTATGATTATACAAAATAGGAAATTGAAATTTCAATAATGGATATAATTTAAAAGGGTCTAATTTCACGAATTCTTGTTAATTCTACACCGATGTACTAGAATGTTTTGCTGAAGATGCTACAAATCATAAGGACTTAATATGATGGTATAAGTTGTAATTTCCAAAGCTTTAGCCAACACTAAAAGCTTACACTGATTTTTTAATTGAATTAATAAAATTACTTTTGGATACCTGAACAATTTTTAATTAAGAAAAATGTACAAATGTTAGTCTCTAAACATAGTTGCTAAAATACTCTTGTTTCTTATGAAATTAAGATGTGAAAATATCTTTGTGATATATATTTGTGTTTATTTTGCCTAACACAAAAGTTGTTCAAGTTATATAAAATGGGTCATCATGAAATAATAAAGTAACTAAAATTTTCTTGTATTGCTACCTTTTTGCGTTTTCTTGAGTCTAAAGAAATAATGCAGGTTAGTAGGGTGAAAGTTGGTAATTATTATAAAAGGGTAAAGAGAACTAAAGTTATGTAAACAGGATAATAAATAGGATTGGCTTGTTTGTTACCAAGGGAAGATTTATAGTTACTAAATTAGCAAATATGTTATATATTTACCTTCATTATGATGATAAAATTAAATATATCTTAAAAATAAAGTTAAAAGTTTTAAGCTAATCATATGAGTGCATAGTCATGTATTTGTAATTGATTAAATATATATAAGTAGAATATATTAAGTTTACTTTATATATTTATGAATTTATAAAACATAATATAAGATATATTTAAGAGCATAGTTTAAATTAAAAGGTTTGAGGAATTCGAAATCTGTCTATAGTAGTAATAATGCTTCTAGATGGTGAATTTGAAGGAAATAGTGACTTGTATTTTTTTATAAAGTTGGCTCAATGTTAATAAGTATATTCATAAAGAAAAGGGTTTATAATCTTTATGGAAAAATTGTATATGAGTGCTATAAACAATATAAAATTAGAATATGTTTTGTTTCTATAAAATGACCAAATTTTGTTATGTCCCAAAAAAAAGGCTGCAAATATTTTTCTAACTCTGAACTTTTTGGAAAATTCCTGAATCATTTTGACAAAATGTTCATAATTTGTTTAAAATTAAGATCCTAATTTTTTACTTGTTTTTACATGTATAAAAATATAATAACTAATTTGTTCAAGACAAAGGTAAGTGAGAGGGGAAAAATGGGGTCTCTATTTTAATTCTTGTCATAGGTTCCATAATTGTTAGTGGTACCACTTCCCAGAGATTAGACATCTTTCAGATGGTAAGTCAAAATAAAAATGAGACATCATTTAACTGCAGTGCGAATGGTTTTTATCAAAAAGTCCCAAAACAACAAATGCTGGCATGGATGTGGAGAGATAGGCACACTCCTACAGTGTTGGTGGGACTTCAAACTAGTACAACCTCTAAGGAAAGTAGTATGGAGATACTTCAAAGAACTAAAAGTAGATCTACTGTTTGATCCAGCAATCTCACTACCGGGTATTTACCCAAATGAAAAAAAGGCATTATATTTAAAAAAAATCACAATTGCAAAGATATGGAAACAACCCAAGTACCCATCAATTCATGAGTGATTTAATAAAATGTAGTATATGTATACCATGGAGTACTACTCAGCCATAAAAATCATCATAAACTAATACCTCTTGTATTAAACTGGATGGAACTGAGATGATTCTCTAAGTGAAGTACCACAAGAATGGAAAAAGAAACACCACATGTACTCACCATTATATTGGAACTAATTGATCAACACTTATGAGCACATATGGAAATAACATTTATTAGAAATTAAGCAGGTGGGAGAAGGGAGTGGGTAAATTCAAACCTAACGGGTACAATGCACACTGCCTGGGGGACAGGCACATTTATAACTTTGACTCAAACGTTACAAAACAATTTATGTAACCATAACATTTATATGCCTGTAATATTCTGAAATTTAAAGAAGAACATTAAAAAGTTTTTTTTTTAAATAAAGGAAAAAAAAATCTTTCAGAGGTTTAACTAAACCCAAAAGACAGTGGCAATTCATTATAATCTTTAAACAAAAAAAGTGGCATAATGACAACGGTGTTTGAAAGACTAGGGTTAAAATGATTCTTCAAACTCTTTATTACTTCCATATTATAAATATAAGAAGTAAATACAGATTTCCAAGTCCATTGTTGGGATTTTGTTTATGAAGTCATATTTATGCTATGCAAATCTTGAACATTGAAAAATCCGTACCATTAACATTTCTAACTTTTTTCAAATTACACAACCACAAACTAAAGAGACAAATGAGAAAGTATGACATAAATTAGCCTTACCTCTATGGTGCTTTCACATGGGAACCAACATGCATAACTGATGTTTTCAGGTTTGTTGACACTGACTGCAACTAGAAAAAAGTAGGTATCAACAATCAACTCACATTTTTCACCTTCAGCTTCTTTCAAACAAAGAGACAAAAAATTAAATAACCTTTTACAAAAACTTGAATTCACATTGAATTATTAAAGAAAGTTGTCGAATTCCTTAAAAAGATAAATTTGACATCTGCCACAAATGAAGCTCCTATGCCTACAGAATATTAAATTTGAAAGAGACCTAAAAGATGACAAAGCCTCATCCCATGATTTTAAATGTGGACTGAAAAATAAAAAGCATCAGAACAGGAAGACACAGCTTCCAGGTCAATGCATGTTTTAAAATAATCAAATGTTAACTAAATCGCTAATCAATGTGGTAAAAGTTATGTAATAGCTATAAAAATAAAAATTTTATACAAAAATAAAAGCATTTTTACTTTTTATATATATTTGCCTATGAAACCATTTGGAAATAAATTTGGAAAAAATCTTAAAATATTATAATAATCATCACAGTCTCCTGATGGAGAAAGGAAATTTGTGTGTGTATGTGTGTGTGTGTGTGTGTGTGTGTGTGTGTGTGTGTGTAGGTATAGATATAGGCATGCATACATATGCATATATAATTTTGCTACCTTACACTATTATGTTTGACACGATATCTGTGATATAATAAAAAATTAGATTGCCAAACAGCAACAGAACTTGACCTATGTTCAAGAGAAACAGTAAAAACAAATTCTAAGGCCCAGCCTTAGAATTATCAGACAAGGACTTTAAAATTATTATGATAAATTTGTTTAAGAATCTGTAGGAAAAATAGGTAAACAGGAAATCAAAAAATAAGAAATTTGGAAATCATAGAAAAAAAGTAAATTCCAAAATTTTGGGGAGAAAGAACTGATAAAGCTGGACCGAGAACCTGTTACTGGTCATTAATGCAGGTAATATTCCCAGGTGATGAAAGGACATAGAACAGATGCAATCTTCTTATAAACATAATTAAATCTCCTAGTAAGTAGACAAATCTTATTTCATTAAGGGATAGTATTCACCTAAAATATCCTTTAGCAGGATACTCCTGGTTTAGGGTTGCTTATGATTAACAAAACTATAATCTATGAATTTGTGAGGCAGGACTTCCTGGAAAATATCATGTAAGCTATGCATCTTACAACTGAGTCGGAAAATTGAGATGGTTCACAAACTGACATCTCCTGCTGTGTGCATACTTCACTTCGAAATCTCACATATCACTGAGAAAAAAGGAAGGAGCTAGGAAGACAAACAGAATATCCCCAAATTCTTCAACCATGCCTATGTAACTTGACTGCTTATAATTTTAAGGTTATAGAAAATTATTACTATATTAGTAATAAAATAATCAGCATAGAGATTATCAGTATATCAGATACAAGAGAAGAAATTATCAGTTAATTTTTAATGATAAGTCAATAAAAATCCTACCTTCAATGTGTTAAAAGTAAATAATTTAAATATGGTTATCTAGTTTACTATAATCGATTGACGTGTTCCTCTCTCTGTTTTTCATTGGAATTTATGTAGCATTAAAATTAACTTTTTATTGAAAATTTGGAGAAATTGAATAGAAGGCCATATATTCCAATATATTTCTTTGTGGAAAGATTTTTAAAACTATTTTATTCAATTATTTAGGAAGTTGTAGTATTATTCACCTTTTACATTAATGATTCAATCAGTTTTTACCAATTGGTAGTTTTCTAAGAATGTATCCATTTTTATCTAAATTGTCCAATGTATTAATATAGAGTTTTCTTTAATGATATATCTGATGAAAATTTGGATTTAACTCTTTGTTAAATCTTTGTCTTTGCCTTCCAAAGACTCAAAAAGAAGACAACAACAAAAAAAAATAACAGTTTAAACTCACAAAGAGAATGAGGAGGTGAAGAAATGAAGTGACTAAATTAGCAGAAAAGCTAATTTGATCATAGTCAAAATACAACAGTCTAATATGAGGGAATAATTATGAAAACCAAATTTATTTGCCTAGCAGAAATTTTGAGCTGCTCAGGGCTTAAAAGCATCTGAGAATGTGGTGTTAAGGTCGCTTCTTTTCACTTTATTGTATATCTCATATCAGTATTGGGTGTTCCACATTCATTTCCATACCTATGTTTATTCTTTTGCTCTAATAACCAGTGGTAACAGGTAAAAAAATTGCACACATGTTTCTTAGGATGTGGATGTATTCTCAATGATGGGAAGGTTAGGTCAAGTGGTGTATGTATGGTACTGCAAAATTGACCTGCTTGGATATTATAGCGATTTTACATTATTGCTAGCAAAGGATAAAATCACTAAGTTGTCAAACTCAAATTTTACCAGGATAATAGGAGAAAACCTATGTATTTATGGTGTTTTTAAAATGTTCTTTGATCACAATATGAGTAAAGCTGACTATTTCCCTGATATATTTAGGGGTACTTTCCATGTGTTCTTATGTAAATTGCATGTTTATATTATTGATTGATTTCTTTTTATCAGGTTTTTGGCTTCTTAATTTCTTAGAGTTATTGATATATTAGTGATACTAATCTTTCTTCTTTTAAGGAAAATGTCTGTATGGTTTTTCTTTTGCATTTTGATTTCTATGATGTCTTTCACAAGCAGACATTTTTGCTTCTCATGTGGTCAAATTCACCAATCTCTTCTTTCTGACATTTAAATTTTGAATGGTAGCTTTAAAGGCCTTTCCCAATCAGATTTACAAAGCAGTTCTCCAACATTTTTATATTTTCATTTTTTTATGTTAAAACTTTTGTCTATTTGAATTTAACCTAGAGAATGTTGTAAGCTATATGCAAGTCAGATTTTTTTTTTCAGATGGCTATTCAATTGTTCTGTTTTAATTACTAAATAGTCCCTACTTACCTTAATAAATGGAGATGGCAATTTTATTATATCTTTAATTTTCTACACAACTTGAACTTATTTTGAGACTTTGTATTTTGACATTTTTTGACTATCAATGAAAAAGTGCTATATTTTTCATTAATGGAGCTATATAATGTATTTTAACATCTGGCAGGGCTATTTCTATACACTACCTATTCACATAATGTGTTTTTGCAGCGTATACTTGCGTTTGTTTGTCTGATTTTCCATGTAAACATTAAGGAATAAGATGTCAATTTTGTGAAACAAAGAAAGTACTTCTTTTATTTAAATTTAATAAATATATGAAATAATATGGAGATTTGAAATCTTTAATACATGTGTCTCCTCTCCAACAGCATGATATATCTTTTTTGGAGGATGGATTATTACTACACTTTAAGTAGACAGATAAAATTCTATGTGTTTATAGAGTACAACATGATGTTTTGAGGTATATGTACATTGTAGAATGATGATGTACAATATTGGTAATTAACATATACGTTACTTCACATAGTTATTGAGCTTGTAGTAAGAACACTTCTGAAAGCATAAAATTCACTGGTAAAAGTAAGCACACAGTCAAATTCAGAATACTTTAATGCTTTATGGTGGTGTGTGTATCCACTATGGAAGTTAAAAGAAAAAAGACTAATAAAAATAATAATAGATACAACATGATATATTTTTAAAATTTTCTTTCAAATTATGTATGCATGTACCTGTACTATAGCAATATTTACAGCTTCCTCCGTTTAGAACTTGCATGTTTTTGTTAATATTAGTCTTATGCATTCTAATATTTTAATTGTTGTTTGCATGAAATCTTTTCTTCCATATAATTTAATTAGCCTTTATCTGTTTGCAAAAGCCATTTATTTCTTATTAGTGATATAATCAACAGAATTATTTTACTGTAAAAATGCTTTGAAAACATTATTTGTAATAGGAGTGAAAAGCACTAAATGTTTCTTTTTTAATACTCATATTTTTTAAAAAAAATTGAACTCAGGCCCTAAAATTGTTAATAGATATATAAACAGCAGGCATTTAACAAAAGAAAGCTTAAAGGTAGAGAAATATGGTAAGAAAAATGACTTTTGATGAAGATTACTTTGGAGATACAGCATTTCCTACTCTCACAATAATTTAAAATTTCAAAAGTAAACTGTAATAAATAGATTACACTTAACATTTTGTAAGTAGTTCTTTTTTTTTTTTTTTTTTTTTTTTTTTAGGCAGAGTCTCACTGTGTTGCCCAGGATAGATTGCCGTGGTGTCATCCTAGCTCACAGCAACCTCAAACTCCCGGGCTCAAGCGATCCTCCTGCCTCAGTCTCCCGAGTAGCTGAGACTACAGGCATGTGCCACCATGCCCGGCTAATTTTTTCTATATATTTTTAGTTGTCTGATTAATTTCTTTCTATTTTTTTTTTTAGTAGAGACGGGGTCTTGCTCTTGCTCAGGCTGGTTTCGAACTCCTGAGCTCAAACAATCTGCCCGCCTCGGCCTCCCAGAGTGCTAGGATTACAGGAGTGAGCCACTGCACCCAGCCTTGTAAGTAGTTCTAACGTAAGTAAGATCCACTATTTCATAAAGAAAAAAATTAGAAAATTTAAAGTAAATATGGTTTTCAATATCAGTTCACAAATGCAGAAATCACTCTTCATTTAGAAAAAAGTTCACTGGTACACATTGAATATTTTAAATGTATATGTTTAATTTTTGATAAGCAAACTGTAATAGTGAAATGTTTCAAAAAAGGTATTCAAGAGAATTTATATCTTTTTTTGTTATTATTTCATCTTTTCTTAAACATGATTCGTATTGTCTCATTCACTTCACAACTCATTATCCACTGTGTCAGTAGCTCCTTTTCTCAAAACTAATAATACATACAATGAACATAGATGACGGCATTGAAAAGAAACAGTGCATGTCAGCTCTTTCTCAAGTTGGGCACTGTAGACCAATTGTCCTTGAAGGGGCTTCTTCTAATTAATTGCCATCCCTTTTTTGTAGAGGAATCATATTGGAAAGAATTGATTGGGCGTGTAAGACACTTCATTTAGTCGGTAGAAAAATCCCTTAATTAAAATAATTTTACCGCTGGTAAAATTATTGCATGCTACGCAAACTCACTAGCTTGATTTTAAAGTTCTTCTTCAATTATATTTTATATTTTATGAGGAGAAAAGAAAAGAAGATTTTAATGGCAACAACCAAAAGAAATAGGAAGAAATCTTCCAGTACATAAAATGTAGAATTCTATTCACATATTTTTTCATCTGTTCTAAGTTCTATTTTGTTTTGAAAAGTTTACTGGGAGAAGTTGCATTGTTCAATCTTTATACAGACATTCAAAGTGAGTTTATGCGGCTCTACTTAAGTATTTACTGACTATTGAGCATTTTCACACCGGCTTCTTTCCCTTGGACAACTGAGGTCATTTAGATTTTTAGATGTAGGGGTCACATAATTCTTATTTTTGTTATAATTAGTTATATTCAGTAAATTCTGATCATGGACTCATGAAAGGATAATGATTAAATATGCTTATATTATTTTGATGATAATTCTTCAGTGCTAATTTATCCATGAATAATTTTGACTTCTTTTTACATTCCTGTTATAAAAATATATTTGTTATTTTACTGTATTCATAAAATTGACTGTATTTGCTGAGAGCTGATTTATCCGTGAGCAATTTGACTTCCTATTACTCCCTCCATTTTCCCTAAAAAAATACATTTGCTATTTCATCATTGTGAATATATTTCCTTTAGCAATTTTTAGTTCTCAAATGAAGTTTAAAGTTTAAAAATAACTAAACATATGTATGCATTATTTTCACTATGAGAATAAGTGAAATCAAGTATAAAAATGATGCAAACACTGAACTCCATGAACTAATTTGGTGTGTAACAGTAGATAATGTTTCTTGATCTGCACATTAAAAGCATTTAAGGAGCCTTTAAAGATCTTCTGTGCTCACTTCACTACAATTCCAGTTTGATTGTTCTGGGGTGCAAGTTCAGCATTACTACATTTCAAGAGCTCCTCAGATAATTCTACCATGTCGCCAGGGTTTATAACCACTGAAATGATATAATCCCTAAATAGTCCTGAACAGATAATTCTTTTAACCTTCTAAACTCAGTTGTTTAGTTTGTTTTGTTTATGTCATTTGTAAAATAATAAGTATTCACAGCACAGTCTTTAAAGCTCCCTTTAGCACCAACACAGTGTAATCAACAAGTCCTTGCTCTCTTCTACTACTTTGGTCTTGAGTGTGATTTGCTTAATGAACTGATAACTATTTCTGTCATTAGAGGCTGTTAACTCCCCAGAATACTATTTTATGAGCATGGTGAAATAAATTATCATGTTTTCTGTTTAAGAGGCTAATTGTTAGTTTATTTCAACACTGTTTTAATGTATTATCGTCTTATAAATGCAGCTGCTGTCAGTTAAATAAAATGAGCCATTAGTCGAGAGACACACCAAATCTATTGATTTGCTAGTTGTTGATAAACTATAATGCTAAAATATCATTGTCAGAGGAAATATTCTTTAAAAGAATGAAAATATCATAGAGTTTTAAGAATATAAATCAAATTTTGCATTGGCTAACTCAAATAGTATTAAAACTGTAATCAAAGAACAGAAAATTATGCTCATCGAAATAGATTCTGAGATAGAAATTGCCGTTCTATAAAACAATTAAATGTATATTAATATAAGCATTGGAATGATTTTATTTCAGGTAAAAACTAGGAGTACTGTTGACATCCCCATCACTCTCCACCGCATGCTCTATTTACAATTCACAAACAAGAACTTCCATTTATTTCAAGTTTCCATCACCTCACATTATGACTCCAACCAATCTCTACCTTTTTTCCCTCTCCAATATATTTCTCCACTTGCTATACATTTTTTTGAGTGTGTCAAACTCTACAATTATTTCTTATTCCTTTTAGAATAAAAATCAAAATGTTTAACCTGGCTCTTTAGTTCTGGTATGCCCCTACCAAACCTTATTACTCTTTTCTCAGAGCTCCAGCCAGGTCTCCAAAGGATCCATCTCTTCTAACATGCTCTTATAAATACGATTTCCTCAATTCAGAATGTTCTCTTCTCCAAATTCTCTGCCAAAATGTCATTCTCCATATCTCTTTTCAAGGGTTATTTTCTCATGGAAACCTTTTCTGACCGCCCAACTTAATGTTTCTATTGCCATTTTCAAAAATTTTTTCTAAACAGGTTCTTTGCTTTAAGCATTCAAGAAATTCTGTTTTTTTCCTATAAGAGAATTCATTTCAAATATTATTAATATATATTCATTATTTTGAATAATTTATACAATAACCCCCCTCCAACAAATAGATCCATGAGAGAAGAGAATAGCTTTAGTTTTCTTCACACTTACAAAATCTCACACCAACCAGAATTCCTAGGATGCATTTTGGTCTTTAACATGTCAGTTAAAGGAACAAATCAAGGAATAAGAATATCAATTTCATTTTTACATTATATCATGTTTTGAGATATAAAATACTTTGTGTGATTAGAAAATGAAAATTTACCTAGTAAATTTTGAAATGATTCAAGCAGATTAAAAAATTTTAAATAAATTGGGTACAATGTGCACTACTCAAATGACAGGTACACTAAAGCCCAGATTTTACCACTATACAATTTATCCACGTAACCAAAAACTACATGTACCCCTAAATCTATTGAAATAAAAAAATTAAAATAAAGTAATTACCTGTAAATCCCAGTTGCCATACATATTCAAACTGAGAGGGACCTTTAGCTTGGCAAATATCATGGCAGGTGGCTCCACAGTAGCAGGGGAACTGGTGAATTAAGTAAACATTCTTCAACAACCAACATGAACTTTTTGTGCACCCTGGAGTGCAAGCACACTGGCAAAGGGAATTAATGAAAATCGGTAAGTACCTTATTGAAATATTTTTAGTATATATATATTCATAAAATAAGCAGCTAATTTCTAAAATCACTTATTATAGAAAATTTTATCAGACACACAATATATACCTCTCTTTGCTTATTCCATCTATTTCATTATCTTTTCTTTTTGTATCATCTTTTGTTGTTTTCACGTTCAAATACCTTTGTGATATTCTTTTGGCTTTTACTCACTCCCCAATCTAAGAGTCCTTTATCTTCTGTTTGCTGGCTATAATATATCCCCCCACACACATACAAACACAAATTAAAAATAACTGTAGTGCAGATGAAGAAACATACACCATTTTTTTTTTTTTTTGAGACAGAGTCTCACTGTGTTGCCCTGGCTAGAGTGCTGTGGCATTATTCTAGCTCACAGCAACCTCAAACTCCTGGACTCAAGCAATCCTTCTGCCTCAGCCTCCCGAGTAGCTGGGACTACAGGCATGTGCCACCATGCCCGGCTAATTTTTTCTATGTATTTTTAGTTGTCCAATTAATTTCTTTCTATTTTTAGTTGGGGCCGGGGTTTCGCTCT